>JBBPJT010000115.1:0-51873 GCA_038088895.1 Xerocomus potaroensis | reverse complement strand
CGACAGAGCCTCCGGATAAGAGCGGATTCGACGAATGTGCTCGGGAAGAGGACGAAGGTGGGGGGAACATTCATGACTGGGGGAGGGGGTAGTGCGAGATGTGGGGAGGGTAAAGGGGGAAGGGGGTGAGCGAGGGGGGTGAGCGCAAGTGGGGAAGTTGGAGCAGAGGAGGGGAGATGGTAAGTAGATTGGGTGGGGGAGAGGGTGATAGGAGACCCTGCTTCATCCTCACTGGGCTCAGGTGGGGGAGAGGGAGCGCAGAAGCGATATCAGGGCGGAATGGCTGGAGCGTTGATAGCGTCTCAGCAAGGAGAAGCTAGTTCTTTTGTTACACTTGGTTTCGAGAGTGGTAACACTTTAAGTATCTTCTAGTTATTGGAGCAACCCAATGACCTTAGAAGAGGACCAGGAAGGACTAGGAACTACGAGTAGATTGCGTAGAACTAGCTTGAGACTACTATACATGCGCTCTCGGTATTTATCCTATCCTAATACGCAAACGGACCAAGCTATACACTTCCTAACATAGAATGCAAGTGGTTGGGGAAACGCTTATAGGAAATAGGAGTGGGAATGATGGGGACATGAGGCAGTCAACAGATGACTAACCTAGAAGAAGAAATAGCATCCGAAATGAAATTATAGGAGAATGGAAAGGAAATGACCATGATAGGAAAGATGAGGACAGTAAATGTACAAGTTCATAACACGAGCCAACTGTGATGTTCTTTGGTCTATGCTGTTATGATTTTTTGATCACTGTTCATCGGTCATGTACAATATGCAGTAGTTCATTTCCAGTACTTCATTTCCGTTATCTTGGACACTATTTCCCTTCTAGGATAACCCTTCATTGTCCTCGTGTCCCCAAACTTTCCCATTGTCGAATTCTTGGCATCCCCATAGTATTGTCTTCCCTTATTTAGTCGACACAGCTTGGTCCGTTCGCCGGAATACATAGGATAAATACCCAGCGCATGTACTAGTAAAGGCAAGCTAGTTCTACGCAATACAAGTGTAGTTCCTAGTCCTTCCAGTGTAACTTCTAAGGTTTCTAGGTTACTCTAGCGACTAGAAGGTCCCTTCCTACACACGCGTAACAAAAGAACTAGCTTCTCATTGCTGAGACACTACCAACGCTCCAGCCATTCCACCCAGATATCATTTTCGTGCTCCCTCTCCCCCTCCCCAACCTGACTCTAGCGAGGACGAAGCAGGATCTCCCATCAACTTATCACCCGCTCAATCCACATACCATCTCCCCCCTTCCACTCCAGTCTCTCCCCTCACACTCACACCTCTTGCTCTTCCTCCTCCCCCATTACTGCCCGCACCCCTAGTACCACCTCCACCAGCTATGAACGTCCCTCCTAACCCCCCCAAGCGAAAGGCTGGAATGCCCTCGGACTTTACCAGGGAAACATCCAAGGCAGTCAGTTGGGGAATGGCTATGACAGCCTATTTCACGTTGAATCCCACGATCTATATCACTGATGGGGATAAGATACTCACTGCATTAAGCAAGTTCACGAAGGGACGAGGTGTCCCTTTCACCAAAAAATGGTACACCTGTTTAAACAATCCTGCTCTCCCCCCCGCACAATTAACCTATGATGTCTTCATGGAAGACTTTGGGAAAACGTTTTACCCCTACAATTTCAAGGAAGAAGCTCGACGAAAGATGCTGAATACTCGTCAAAACCTGAAGGATAAGGAAGAAGGTTTCCAGAATTACCTAGCCAATTTCCAACTCCATGCCGCTCAGTCTGGCATAACAGATGATGCCACATTAATTGATGCATTTGCTGGGGGACTCAACCCCCAAATTGCTCAAATGATCCTTTCCATGGGGACTCTACCAGCAACGCTTGACGAATGGGTCACGGCTGCTGCAAAGTTCCACGCTCAGCAACAACGAATTCGTGCCCTTCGTTCTGGAGGATCGCTCAGTAGTCATCTAAACAGAAGAACAAGGGACCCCAACGTGATGGATATTGACGCAGCCTTTCTAATGCCTGCAAACCATGCCAAACACCTCAGAGAGAATAGGTGTTTTATATGTCACTGAATTGGGTGTCAATCCAGCAACCATCCATCAGGGAGAGGAAACCTCTCCCAAACAAGACAAGACGAAAACATTCAGTCCCCCCCCTCTTCATCGACTAACCCCTTTCGTCAATGCCTCGCTGGAGGACAAAGTAACCCACAACAAAACATTCGCACAACAACGACGGATACGTTGGATCAGTATATCGCTACACTTGTAGCTCAGGGAACGACCACAGATCAAATCCATCAAGTATTGCAGGCATGCTATGCTGATGCCAGTACTTCTGGCGAAGAGGTCGCCAGAGTAGAAACGGATTTTTGAATGGAGAGAAAGTCCAGTTGACGCCTTCCTCTTGTTACAGTTTTGCTATGTTTCCACCCCGTTATGCGATGAGTGTAGACGATATCCTTTTTCCTAGTCCTCCCCGCCATTCCCAACGGTATACGATTAGATCTTTCCCTTCGTCCTTGTGTTCCTGACCTTAGGATAACGCTTGTCTCCTAGGTCGCCTTGTATTACCGGCAATGTGCCGTACACGTGTTTGCCATGAGGCTTCTTTGCTTCTGCCTCATGGCCGTTCCTGTTATAGCTTACCTCGTGTTACGCCCAGGATCTTGGGCATTCCCTTTATAGGTCAACCCTTGCACCAGGGTTGAGGGTTTCCCTACATAGTGCTTAGTCAGCATGGTCTGTGCGCCATTGCTGGTAGTATATATAGAGTAGCACTTCCTTGTAGCACCCTAAGCTTAATCTCACTGTTACCTGCCTAAGTGTGGGCCAGTAACTTCTTGTGGCTTTCTCCTCACTCCGCCGCAGAGCCCTGAGGATTCCATCGCCTTCGTCCCTTCCTCACTCCGTTGCCAAACCCTGAGGATCGCCCCTTCTTCCTTCGTCATCCCGACACGTGTCCTTGACGACTCCTTTGCCTGTCACCACGTTTACTACTATCGCCGTCTTCGTCTTCGTGACTGTCCTTATCAACGTCGCCCTAGCAGTACTCTCATCTGTTGTTCTCCTCACCGCTGCCTCCTATCTTGTTGTTGTCCTCGTAGTTGCGGCCATTCGAAGCTATTGGCTCACTACGTAACATCTCTCCTCTATCTAGTGACCTAACTATCATGTATTTGAATGGGAAAATGACAAAATCTATGCATCTCCCCCTTTCTTTGCAAAAAGGTCACATAACTGTCAACACTCTTGCTCTCCTCGATAGCGGAGCTACTGGAAGTTTCCTTGACTCAGCCTTCGTCACAAAACATTGTCTCCCTGTGACTCGTTTACGAAATCCTCTAGAAGTTTGAAACGTAGATGGGACGAAGAACAAAGAAGCTTGGATCACTCACAAAACAACTCTTGTCACAATCCTTCCCGGATGGGAAGCCTCATGGGACTTCTTCATCACAAACTTAGGAAAAGAAAAGGCCATTCTCAGACTCCCCTGGCTACAGCATGCAAACCCCATAATTGATTGGGCCAAAGGAGATGTACGATTCCCTGTCTTGCCTGTAACCGATTACCCAGCAGATGATGTCCTGCTCGCCTGGTTCCTTCATGTTTTCCTTGACGTTTGGATTGCAAAACAATGGAAGAAGAGATATCATTCTCAGACAATAGCAAAAACGACCTTATCCACATCCCTAGCCGCAGAAAATCTTGCCCAACGAGTCACCCTTCCCTCATTCATTTCAACCTTTGCTGACGTCTTCAGCGAACCACAAGCAGGCACCCTTTCCCCTTCCCGAGAATTCGACCACGCGATCACATTAACTCCAGGGTTTATTCCAAAAATTGGGAAGGTTTATCGTCTCAACCCAGCAGAACAGGAAGCATGTCGAACATTCCTCGACGAAAATCTGGCAGCAGGACAGATCATCCCCTCTACTTCGCCTCAAGCGTCCCCCTTTTTCTTCATACCAAAGAAAACTGGGGATCTCCATCCTTGCCAAGATTATCGATATCTAAATGAACATACTGTAAAGAACGCATACCCTCTACCCCTCATTTCTGATCTCTTCGACAAATTACAACAATCTTCCATTTTCACCAAAATGGATATTCGTTGGGGGTATAACAATGTTCTCATTCGACCAGAAGACCGTTGGAAAGCAGCTTTCATCACCCCTTTTGGGTTATTTGAACCAACTGTAATGTTCTTCGGTCTATGCAACTCCCCTGCAACGTTTCAAGCCATGATGAATCACTTGTTTCATGATTATCTCGCCGAGGGATGGCTGATCATTTACATGGATGACATTCTCATTCATTTGTCCGATCTCGCTCTCCATCATGAATGCACACGAAAAGTCCTTCTTCGTCTGCGTGAACACAACCTCTACCTGAAATTGTCCAAATGCACATTCAATGCCTCTCGAGTAGAGTACCTTGACATGATCATCACTCATAACAGTCTTCAGATGGACCCGGTGAAAGTTGCCGCAATCACCAATTGGGTACCTCCCAATTTGCTCAAGGGAGTTCGCTCCTTTCTGGGTTTCTGCAATTTCTACCGACAATTTATCCCTAGTTTTGCCACTATCACCGCTCCCCTCCATCAGCTTACCCACAAAGATCACCCTTGGCAGTGGTCCCCCGCCTGTGCTGCTGCTTTCTCCAGACTAAAAGAGATCTTTGTCTCTGCACCCGTTCTAACCCTCCCCGATCTACGTCAACCTTTCATTGTCATGACAGACACCTCCCTTCTTGCCTCCAGGGGGGTTCTCATGCAACACGACACAAACAGAGATCTCCATCCTTGTAGCTACCTCTCCCACACCTTTTCTCCTGCCAAACGAAACTATGATATCTATGACCGGGAGCTTCTTGCCGTCATTCATGCTCTTGCCGAATGGCGACATTATCTTCAGGGGACAGGTCTTCCTGTCACTGTCCTCACCGATCACAAGAATCTCTCTTATTTCCGCCAACCCCATCGATTGTCTCGCCGTCAAGCCTGTTGGATGTTGTTCCTAAAGGACTTTGACCTCCACTTTTCTGTTCAACTCGGAACTGCCATGGGTCCCACCGATGCCCTTTCCCGCTCCCTTCTCCCTAACACTTCGTCCGACAACGTTGATGTCACTGTTCTCCCTGACACCCTTTTTATTTCTCTTATTGATACTGCACTTCTTACCAAGATTTGCCTCTCCTCTTCTTCCGACCCTCTTATCCTCTCTGCTCTTGACCGCATGCATGAAAATTCTCCCCTTTTTCCCCGTTCTTCTTGTCATGATTGGTCGTTCACTGACAGTTGCCTCTATTTTCGCAACTGCCTTTACATTCCCTCTTCCGCTCGACATGGTCTCATTTCCTCCATCCACACCTCCCTCGCCGGTGGCCATGGAGGTATTTTTCACACCACCGCTCTTCTTCAGTGTGATTATTGGTGGCCTGGCCTTTCCTCCTTTGTCCACCGTTTTGTTTTGGGCTGCGCCCTTTGCCAATTGAGCAAAGTGAACACTCATCCCACTGTTCCCCCTCTCTCCCCCCTCTCTTCTCGGGCCACTCGTCCTTTCCAACAGATCTCCATGGATCTTGTTTCCGCTTTTCCCCCGGTGGGGTCTATTGATTCCATCTTGGTCATGGTCGACCATGGTCTTAGTAAGGGGGTCTTTTTCATCCCTTGCTTGAAATTGGTCAACACAGCCGCCATTGCCCATCTCTTCTACACCCATGTCTTCCCCCACATAGGGTTACACGATCGTATCATCTCTGACAGAGGCCCTCAATTCGCTTCCGCCTTCGCTTGGGAGTTGGCTTGCCTCCTTTAATATGATGTAGCTTTATCCTCAGCATATCACCCACAAACAGACAGAGAAATGGAACGAGTAAACCAAGAATTGGAAACCTATCTCCGCCTGTTCTGCCAAGATCAACCTACCAAATGGGTCGACTTACTCCCAATGGCCCAATTCACGCATAATTCCTCCATTCATTCCGTAACAAAACAAACTCTGTTCTCTCTCATCCTCAGATATAAACCCCGGGCTTATCCTCCTCTTGGAAAAACATTTCTTCCCGCTCTCACCGACTGACTTACGTGGCTTCATCAAGCTCGACAAGAAGCACTCAGCGCCCATGAAATGGCACAACAATACATGAAACAGTGCATAACGAAATGGTTTCGTCCGTGGAAAGTCAGAGATAAAGTATGGTTGGATGCACGAAATCTCCACCAAAGTACTCCCTGGTGGAAATTAAATCCCTTATGGGAAGGTCCGTTCGAAATTACGAAAGTCATCTCCCCTGTTGCTTATCAGCTCCATCTCCCTGCTAAATGGAGAATCCATAACACATTCCACGCTTCTCTTGTTATGTGAACGTAGTGGAAGTGGGGAGCGAAGCGACAAGCGACAAACGTTAGGAATCCCTAGTCGACTTCGGATTGACCTTAAGGATGACTCGGAAACTAGGGAACTATGTATGATTGCGTAAAACTAGCTTACTGCTACGAGTACAAGGGCGTCATATTTATATCTGCCAAAACGAGGCACGGACCAATACCAAATAGGACTCCCCAAGGAATGGTTCGTTGGGGCGTTGGGATGCCAAAGGGAATATCATGGGGAAAATGGGGACACGAGGTGGTCAACAACAGACAGCCTAGAAAGGGAAGATGACGTCCATGGGAAACGTGGGAAAGAGAAATGAAATGAAGTAGGGTGAGCCGTCCAAAAAGGAGTAAATAAAAGATCGACCGTAACAAAACCCTCGAGTTAAGCAAAAAGTCACCGACTTTTATTCACGAACGACATAGTCGTAATCATCGGGTAGGTCTTGGTGAAGAATCGCTTCTTCCTCCTGCAGGTATTGAGCACGAACACGACAAGGGCAGAGCTCACCCCAGGCCATGGGCCGACATTCCTCACATCCAGCTGGACAGCAATGGTAGAGAGGACACGGAAGGCCCCAATGGGATCCAGCACAATAGGGGCACGCGCTGGATGGGCAGTTAGCGAGAAGATGTCCCGGGGTGTATGCGTAACAAGAAGGGCATTGATGACGGGGACACCAGATGCCGAGATGTGTGTTGTGTTCGCTGCACCATTCACAACAAGAGTGCCAGTCCTCATTCGACGTGGTGGAAGAAGAAGCATAAAGATTGCTCATTACGTCGGGGGTGGATGAGCGAGGAGTGGGGGTTGGACGCGGCCGCAGGTTATAAGCTGGGGAGGATGGGAGGCCGTAGGAGGTTTGCAGCAGCGCTTTTTCTTCCCCTTCCCTTTCTTCTTTGTCCACTTTCTGGATGGAGTGGAGGTTTGAGTGGTATGTGAGGCAGCGGGGGAGGGGGAAGGACAATCGCACAGGATTTCAGGAAGGCGAGGAGGGGGGATGGGATGTGGAGTAGGCGAAGCTGTGGGGGACACTAACGAAGGGGGAGGAGATGGCATTGGGGAAGAGAGATATCCTCTGGGCATCGCAGGGGAAAGCGTCGATTGATCATCGACGACCACTTCAGGAGGATCGGGGGGAGTGAGGGCAAGGGATGGAAGGGGATAAGACATGACCGTGGTGACATGAATGGGCATTTCTTGTTGTCGCAGGTATGAAAACCATGCGGAGGGATGCATTGCGACGAGGAAGGGTTGCATGATGGGACCCATCAGCTCAAAGGGGAGAGAGTTAAGGATGTAACCGAACCCCAGTCGATACAACAGATCCAATGTCTGGACTCTGGCTTGTCTGAGACAGGTAACTCCCTGTGTGGCTAATGGAGGGGGTTGATCAGTCGGGATGGAGGCATTGAATACGAGACGAAGGGTAGCAAGAGTGTGGTAGACCCCACAGGCCTCTTCCACGGCTTGGTCCATTACCTCCGACTCCATGGCTCGGGCAAATAGGGGGGTATCCTGAAGAACGGTGGCAAAAATGAGTTGTCGGGTGATGGTGGGAAGGAAGTTGGTTCGGATGGGGAAAACAGAGGGGATTAAGTGTCTGGAAGTAATTGGGTGAGGAGAGGAGTTCCGTGTTGCAGGCATGTTGTCAAAGGTGAAGGAGATGAGGAGAATCAGAGGGACCGTTCTTGTTTATATTTTGCAAGGAGGGTCCATGCGTGGGCCAAGTTCCATTCCGGTTCCCAAGTATTTTCGGACCATGGGTAGCCCTTCCACTTAATAAGGAACTGTCTTCGCACCTTCGTTCCTTTGTGATCTAATATCCTCTCTATTTCCCATTCTTCATCTCTGCTGATGTCCAAAGGGGGAGGGTGCAATGGAGACTTTCTGAACTCCGCAGTTTCTCGGTACAGCGATAGAAGGGAGGCGTGGAAGACGTTATGGATCTTCCATTGTTGAGGTAGGCATAATTGATACGCCACAGGGGATATCACCTTGGTAATTTCAAATGGTCCCTCGTGTAAGGGATTTAACTTCCGCCAGGGGAAACTTCATTTCAAATTTTTTGCTTCTAACCACACTTTATCGCCAGTCTTCCACAGATGGAACTTACTGTGCAGTCGTTCTTTCATCAGCTGTTGTGCCATCTGATGGGTGAACGTTGCTTCGTTCCGTGCCTTGTCCAACGTGGTAAGATGTTCCGTTAATGAAGGAAGAAAGGTTTTGCCAATGGGGGGGTAGGCGTGAGGTTCGTATCCTAGAATCAATGAGAAAGGGGAACATTTGGTGACGGAGTGAACGGAAGAATTGTGAACGAATTGGGCCATAGGGAGTAGATCCACCCAGGTTTCCGGGTGGTCCTGACAAAAGAGGTGGAGATAGGTTTCAACTTCCTGGTTTACGTGTTCCGATTCACCATCTGTCTGTGGATGATATGCCGTAGAGAGGGCGACGTCGTAATGTAATAGGTGAGCCAACTCTCATGCAAACGTAGAGGCAAATTGAGGGCCTCGATCCGAGATTAGTTTATCGTGAAGACCCACATGAGGGATAATTTGAGAGAAGAAGAGGTGTGCTATGCCCGTGGCATCAATGGTTTTTGCACAGGGAAGGAAAAAGACCCCCTTGCTAAGCCTGTGGTCGACCACGACCAAAATCGAATCGAAGCCCGAAGAAGGAGGAAAACCAGAAACAAGGTCGACAGAGAGTTGCTGAAAGGGGCAAGTGGAGGAAGAGGAAAGGGGGGAGAGAGGGGGGACGGTCAGGTGAGTGTTCACCTTACTGGATTGACAAAGGGGGCAACTGAGAATGAAGCGACGGACAAAGGTAGACAAACCGGGCCACCAATAATCCCGTTGCAGAAGGGAGATGGTGTGAAAGATGCCGCCATGACCACTGGAGGGGGCAGAGTGGACAGAGGAGACGAGATCCTGATGGGCCCTGGGAGGGACATAGAGGCGTCATTTGAAATAGAGACAGTCACCGTCAAGGGACCAATCGGAAAGAGTCGAACAGGAAAAGAGAGGGAGACCGCGACAAAGAAGATCATGAGCGGAGGTAACAAGGGGGTTGGTGGCGGAGGCAGAGGCAATGGATTGCGCTAACGACAGCGAAACACAGGCAAGAAAGAGATCGGCGGGGAGGAGAGTGACATTGCGATTGTCGGCAGCGGTGTCGACGGTTGCCAAATGGGAAAGGGCGTCCGCCAGTCCCATGGTGGTTCCAGGACGAACGGAGAAATGGAGGTCGAAATCCTGTAAGAAGAGCATCCAATGAGCCTGGCGACGCGAGAGTCGTTGGGGTTGGCAGAAATATGATAGGTTCTTGTGATCCGTCACGACGGTGACAGGATAGCCAGTTCCTAACAAATAATGGCGCCATTCCGTAAGCGCATGAATGACGGCCAAAAGTTCACGATCGTAGATGTCGTAGTTACGTTCCTGAGGGGAAAGAGTCTTTGACAGGTAGCCGCAAGGATGTAGATCGCCGTTGACATCTGCTTGCATTAATATGCTGCCTGTTGCCACTAGGGAAGTGTTACGCTTGTTGTAATTCCGAGGGACCTTCTAGTCAGAGGAGTAACCCAAAGACCTTAGAAGTTACACAGGAAGAACTAGGAACTACACTGTATTGTGTAGAACTAGCTTATCGCTACTAGTACATGTGCGAGGTATTTATCCCTACTACTTGTGCGAACAGACCAAGCGGTGTCTACCTAATCCGGTTGACCAAACTATGGGGAATGACAAAAGGAGAGATAGGGAAGTTTGGGGACACGAGGATAACTCGAGGCTATCCTAGAAGAGAAAGAGCGTCCAAGATATCGGAAATGAAACAGATAACGGAAATGAACTATGAACACGTAATCGTTAAGGGGAAGAAAGATAACTTCAAAAAAACCGTAACAGGAAGCGTCAGTCATGACAATGAAAGGACGAGTGAGATCGGGGAGAACAAGGACAGGGGCAGAGAGGAAGATTTGTTTTAGTCTGGCAAACACTTGATCGCATGCGGGCAACCAGATCCACGGTTGGTCCTTCCTGGTGAGTTGATGAAGGGGGGTGGCTAATTGGGAGAAGCCAGCGATGAACTTGCAATAGAAATTACAAAAACCCAGGAAGGAGCGAACTCCTTTGACGGACTGGGGAGGCGACCATTGTTGGATAGCGACTAACTTCGTGGGATCCATGGTTACATGGTTGTGCGAAATAACCATACCCAGATATTCTACCTTGGTTGTGTCGAACATGCATTTCTCCAGCTTTAGATAAAGTGAATGTTGCCGATGGTGAGAAAGAATAAGGCGGGTGCGGTGATGGTGGGTAGGCAAATCGAAGGAGTGGATAAGAATGTCGTCCATGTATATTATCACCCAGCCCTCTGCCAAATAGTCGTGGAAGATATGATTCATCATTGCCTGGAAAGTGGCGGGGGAGTTGCATAAACCAAAGAACATGACTGTGGGTTCGAACAAGCCAAATGGAATGATGAATGCCACCTTCCACCGATCGGCTGGTTTGATGAGGACATTGTTGTACCCCCATCGTACATCAAACTTGGTGAACAGTTTGGACCCTCTAAGCTGATCCATAAGAGTTGAGATTAGGGGAAGTGGATAGGTGTTCTTCACAGTATGTTCGTTTAGGTATCTGTAGTCTTGACATGGGCGAAGGTCACCAGTCTTCTTTTATACGAAGAAGAATGGTGATGCCTGGGGGGACTTCAAAGGGACGATTCGCCTGGTCACGAGATTTTCATTGAGGAATTTCTTGCAAGCTTCGTGTTCTTGTGGAGTCAAATGATAGACCTTTCCCATACGAGGAATAAAATGTGGCTTCAATGTAATGGCACGATCAAAGGAACAAGATGGAGGGAGTTGTCTGGCCCTCAGCTGTCCGAAGATGTCGGCAAAAGTTGAGAACTCCTTTGGGAGGGAACGTTCTTCTTTCTTTTGCTTTTGGGCTAATTCAGTAGCGATGGTCATTCGACGCACACACTCCGTTTGACTACCCTGATAGCATTTCTTCCATAAGGTCGCGATCTTGTTATCCACGTTGGTTGCAAGATATCTAGTGAGGTAATTTTCTTGCGGTGAGGGCAGTGTGTTGTTTGGCCTAGTTCTCATTGGGAGATCTACCATCCCATTTTACCAATCTATACTGGGATTTGCAGTTCGTAACCAGGGCATTCCTAAGATGAGATGGTTGTTTCCAAGTGCTAGTACCAGGAACATCAAGGGTTTAACCCAAGGACCAATCTTCGCTGCTACAGTTACGCTATGCATAATCTGTTTGGTCTTGTTTCGAGTTCCATCTATGTTATGAGCGATCCTTGGGATAACCAATCTTTGAAGAGGAAGGTGATGAGTTTTGACGAATCGTTCGTCAATGAAATTTCCTGTTGCTCCACTGTCGATCAGAGCAAGGGTGTCAACTGGAGTGGATGAGCTGTACAATCTGAGAGGAAGACACATAGAAGTTGATTCCTGTCGTTCATTATGTACAGTGGCTACTATTTCAATGGGGAGAGAAGCGGTTGACTTCACTTTCTCCCGCCTTAAAAATCCTTTCCCTTTGCTTTCGCCAGTTCTACCCTGGCTACTTCTTCTACTTCCGTATTGTCTTCATAACATGCTTCCAAAACGTTGTGAATTTGATCAGCGGTGGTTCCTTTTTCCACCAAATGAGAAATAAACAGGTCAAGCTTTGTAGGCTCAGATCCAACCGGTTGTTGTTTGGTCTGAATGGCAGGGATGGGGGTTGGATGAGGGATACGTGAAGGTCCAAGACTGTTCTCTCGTTGGGGGAAAGGACGGGGTGCTCTGGTCGCCGTTGAGTTTCCATTTGATTGCACCCGCGCTCGTTTGTCAGGATGATTGTTTGCTCAGCAGCCAACTTTGTAGCAGATGAAACAGCAATTCTTGCGTAAATGCTTTGCGCGATTTGTTGGGGATAGGAAGACTGTGTCGATGTCCATGGCATTTGGGTCTTGTCGATGTTGTCCAGTTCCAAGGCTTAACGATCCTCCAGCACGAATGGCGCGGATTCGTTGTTGTTGGGCATGGAAGCGGGATGCGGCAGTAACCCATTCGTTGAGCATTTCTGGGATTGCGGCCATTGATAAAATCATTTGACTAAGTTGGGGGTCCAATCCTCCTGCGAAGGAGTCGATCAACGAGAACTGATCTGTAATGCCACTGCGCGCGGCGTGCAACTGAAAATCTGCAACAAAATTCTGGAAACCCTCCGCATGATCGCGGGTGTTTTGTTTTAATGCCAGAAGCTTTCGGCGAGCTTCTTCCTTGAAGTTGAACAGATAGAAGGTTTTATCGAAATCCTTCATCATTAACTCATACGTTTTTTCGTCGTCGGGAATGGTTTCATCATTGAGATGGTGGTACCATTTTTCTGCGAACAGGACTCCTCGTCCCTTCATCAGCTTGCTGAGTGTTACAAGAATTTTGGGACTGTCAAAGACATAGTGGGCAGGATTTAACTTGAAATATGCTGCCATTGCCTGTCCCCAATGGACAGCATCCTTGGTTTCGCCAGAGAAAGCATCTGTTACGGTTTTGCCTGCACCTGCCTGCAGGCATCGACACTCAGCGTTGCGCTCTTCACGGTCTTGAAGGTCGCTCTTGGACGGGATCAAGCCATAACGAAGGAGTAGCAAGGGGAAAGATGGATCAGATAATGCCCAATGCTAGGCAAGGTACAAGCAGGGAACCGACGTTAAAGCTGAAACTTAGGGTTTCAGCGCTACTGGTATCTACCTTATATACCAACTAGGGATGTGCACAGACCATGTTACATAATGTGCTACATATAGACATACCCTAAACCCAAGGGTAAGCCCTAAGCCCTAGGAAGCAAGAAGCACACCTCGTGGTGGAAGCAAAGAAGACCACGAGGACAACACGAAGCACGGCGATCATGCCGCATGGCATCATAGAAGAACGGGGTCAAGGGTACACCCGTTCGGGACGGAGGATCATAACGGTCGAGTCATCGTGACTCGACAGACGGTTTCCATAACGGTACGACCCTAGTGTGTCAACTAGTCGTACGGCAAGAGATGGGAGTGAAGGAGGGGATGACGGGAACTCCATGAACGTTGACGATGACCCCAATACTAGGGGTCAAGACCCATAACTGTAACAGCATCAGGCAATCCTGCTTTGGATTCTGGGGGAATGTGACCAGGAACGAAGGCTGGTGCAGGATCAGCGGGAGCGTTCTTGTTTGCGTTCATGACTGGAGGCTGGGGTAGAGTCACTTCGGGGGGAGGGGATTGTACTGGGGGAGGGGATAGAACGTTCTGGTAGAGGTCACTGTCCTCATCACTGTCTGAGGTTGATGACTGGGAAGGGGAAGGGGGAGGAAAGTAGCGGGGTGGAATGGTTGGAGCGTAGATAGCTCTCAACTAGTGAGAAGCTAGTTCTTTTGTTACGCGAACATAGTGGAAGTGGGGAGCGAAGCGACAAGTGACAAATGTTAGAAATCCCTAGTCGACTTCGGATCGACCTTAAGGATGACTTGGAAACTAGGGAACTACGTATGATTGCGTAGAACTAGCTTACTGCTACGAGTACAAGGGCATCATATTTATATCTGCCAAAACGAGGCACGGACCAATACCAAATAGGACTCCCCAAGGAATGGTTCGTTGGGGCGTTGGGGTGCCAAGGGGAATATCATGGGGAAAATGGGGACACGAGGCAGTCAACAACAGACAGCCTAGAAAGGGAAGATGATGTCCATGGGAAACGTGGGAAAGAGAAACGAAACGAAGTAGGGTGAGCTGTCCAAAAAGGAGTAAATAAAAGATCGACCGTAACATCTCTTCTCTCTTCATATCACGAGACTGTGGAACATGGGAAAAACGCGTTACACCCTCCCCCCATAGAAGTTGATGGAGATGAAGTGTGGAAAGTCAAACGAATATTACAACACAAAGGAAACGCACACACACGGTGATATCTCATTAAATGGAAAGGATACTCTCATGCTGAGAATATCTGGGAACCGGAACGGAACCTAATGGGGGCACGGACCATCCTCAAAGCATATAAAAAGAGTCACTTGTTGTAATGACCCCTTCATCAGATCACATCATGCCTCCCACTCGTAACACCTCCCCCACCACTCCTTCCCCTGCTTCCTACGCCACTCACCAGGTTCCAACCATCTTTCCCATTCGCACCAATCTCCTCCCACTTTTACCTCACCGTCTTGTGTTTGCTGCAGTATTACAAGACGCCCCCTTGTTCATGAGGGTAGTGGAATCTCCCCTCACGGATGGTACTATTTACGACACCTGTATGCTTTTTCTAACCCTGTGCACCTTCCGCCTGGTGTTCAATGCGGCCACTCCTTCTGACCACCCCCCTATCATCACTGCCGAAGGCTCGACCTTAATGAGTCAAGCCAAGTTGCAATTGTTGGATCTCCTCTACCGACTGGGACTAGGATACATAATCAACTCTCTCCTGTTCGAACTAATTGGCCCCATTGTTCAACCTTTCTTGCGTCACCTTCATCCCATAGTATGGTATGACTACCTCCATACAAACGAGGCAACGGTAGTTCACAGACCAGTTGAATCCCTTCCCTACGCTTCTATTGTTCCCCCTTCCAATGCATCCATCTCCTCTCTCCCCCTTATACCAGGATTGAGATCCTCTTCACTAAATTCCCCCATCGTTCCATCTCTTCCTCCCCCATCCCCCGCATCATCCAATAATGAAAGTATTCCCCCCCTCATTACTCCGATTGATGAACAGACCCCTCTCTCTGTTCCCCCTCTGTCTTTACCATTGGTTCCTCACCCAACGTCGCCTTCCCCCGTGGAGTCCCCCAAACGAGCTAAGAGAAAAGGGAAGAAGAAAGCGATAATGACGTATGGTCTCCCTACTTCCCCATCCTACAATCTCCATTCGAAGGCCTGCCCTTCCTTTGCATCCCCGTCATCACAAGTGAAGACCCCCTCTACCTACATCAATACCCCTGCCTCCTCCTCCTCAGTTATTGAACCTGCTTGGTTCTCCTGTTGCGAATGGTGCAATGAAACTGACACGCATCTAGGCATCTGGTGCCCCACACATCAATGCCCGTCTTGTTTAGTTTACGGGGCTGGTCACGATCTACACAATTGCCCACAAGCGGCGTGTGTTTATTGTCAATGTCAACATTGGGGTCGTCCTTGCCCTTTGTACAAATGCGGACCAGACGGGTGTGAAGAATGTCGGACCCTTCCTTGGGGGAAGTTATGCCCTCGTCGCGTCAGACGCCAAGAATTGGATGCCAAGCCAAATGACCCCAACGATGCCCTCTACGACTTTCTTGATAAGGAGTAAAGGTCGGTGACCTTTTGTCTACAGCGGACCTTATGTTACAATTTTTTGATCACTGTTCATTGGTCGTGTACAATATGCGGTAGTTCATTTCCGGTACTTCATTTCTGTTATCTTGGACGCTATTTCCCTTCTAGGATAACCCTTCATTGTTCTCGTGTCCCCAAACTTTCTCATCGTCGAATTCTTGGCATCCCCATAGTATTGTCTTCCCTTATTTAGTTGACACAGCTTGGTCCGTTCGCCGGAATACATAGGATAAATACCTAGCGCATGTACTAGTAAAGGCAAGCTAGTTCTACACAATACAAGTGTAGTTCCTAGTCCTTCCAGTGTAACTTCTAAGGTTTCTAGGTTACTCTAGCAACTAGAAGGTCCCTTCCTACACACGCGTAACATATGCAACTCTCCTGCGACGTTTCAAGCAATGATGAATCATTTGTTTCACAATTACCTTGCTGAGGGATGGTTAATCATCTACATGGATGATATCCTCATCCATTCTTCTGACCTCTCACTCCATCATGAGCAGACAAGGAAGGTCCTCCTTCACCTGTGCAAACACAATCTCTACTTGAAGCTGGCCAAATGCACATTTGACGCACCACAGGTGGAATATCTTGGGATGATTGTCACTCATAATAGCCTGCAGATGGACCCAGTCAAGGTAGCTGCAATTACTGATTGGGTGCCCCCTCATTCCCTTAAAGGTGTTCAGTCATTCCTTGGTTTCTGTAATTTCTACCGCCACTTCATCCCCAGTTTTGCTACAATCGCCACCCCACTCCATCAACTTACCCGAAAAGACCATCCTTGGCACTGGTCTCCTGCGTGTGACATGGCCTTTACCAAACTGAAGACCATTTTTGTTTCCACACCAGTTTTAACTCTCCCTGATTTACGATTATCTTTCATTGTCATGACCGATGCTTCACTACTTGCCTCAGGCAGTGTTCTTATGCAACGCGATGTGAATGGCAATCTTCATCCTTGCAGCTATCTGTCACGCACCTTCTCCCTGGCTGAATGAAACTACGACATCTATGATTGAGAACTCCTTGCTGTCATCCACGCTCTTGCCGAATGGCGTTATTATCTTCAGGGCACTGGTCTCCCTGTCACAGTCCTTACCGACCACAAGAATCTGTCCTATTTTTGTCAACTGCATCAACTATCCTGGCAGCAAGCTTGTTGGATGTTGTTTTTACAGGACTTTGATCTCCACTTCTCTGTTCAACCTGGTATGGCTATGGGTCCAGCCGACGCCCTCTCTCATTCCCTTCTTCCCGATACTTCTATGGATAACATGGACATTACCCTTCTCCCCAATACTCTCTTCATTTCTCTTATTGACACCACCCTGCTTTCCAAAATTCACCTTTCCTCCTCTTCTGACCCTCTCATCCTCTCTGCTCTTGATTGCATGTGGGAGAACTCTCCTCTCTTTCCTCATTCTGCCTGGTCTGATTGGTCATTTACTGACAGATGTTTATACTTCCGTAATTGCCTCTATGTTCCCCCCCCTGCTCGTCATCATCTCGTTTCCTCCATTCACTCATCTCTTGCTGGTGGTCACGGTGGTGTCTTTCACACCACTGCTCTTCTCCAGCAGGATTATTGGTGGCCTGGTCTTTCCTCTTTTGTTTGCCATTTCGTCTTGGGCTGTGCCCTCTGTCAATCTAGTAAGGTTAACATGCACCCTGTCATTCCCCCCCTATCCCCTCTTTCCTCTGTGGCCGTCTGCCCCTTTCAGCAGATTTCTGTTGATCTTATCTCCGCTCTTCCCCCGGTGGCATCTATTGATTCCATTTTGATTGTGGTCAATCATGGGCTTAGTAAGGGGGTCTTTTTCATCCCTTGCTGTAAATCGATTGATGCAGCTGGAGTCGCTCATCTCTTCTACACCAATGTCTTTCCTCATGTAGGCCTACATGATCGAATCATCTCAGATAGAGGACCACAATTTGCCTCCGCCTTTGCCCGTGAACTTGCACAATTACTTCAGTACGATATCGCTTTGTCATCCGCTTATCACCCACAAACGGATGGGGAAACTGAATGAGTTAACCAAGAACTGGAGACCTACCTCTGCTTATTCTGCCAAGACCAACCAACTAAATGGGTGGATCTCCTTCCTATGGTGCAATTCATGCATAATTCCTCAGTTCACTCTGTTACCAAACAAACCCCCTTTTCTCTTATCCTCAGATATGAACCATGAGCTTACCCACCCCTCGGCAAAACATTCATCCCTGCTCTTATGGAATGGCTTACCTGGCTTGAGCAAGCTAGAAAGGAAGCCCTTAGTGCCCACAAAATGGCACAACAATACATGCAACAACAGATAACAAAGAAATTCCGCCCATGGAAAGTCGGCAATAAGGTGTGGTTGGATGCATGAAATCTCTGCCACAGTACTCCCTGGCGGAAATTAAACCCCTTATGCAAGGGACTGTTTGAAATAACTAAAATAGTCTCCCCTGTCTCCTTCCAACTTCACCTCCCAGCCAAATGGAGAATTCATAACATGTTTCATGCTTCTTTTCTCTCAACATATTGAGAAACTGCAGAACATGGGAAAAATGTATTACGACCTCCTCCTATAGACATTGACAGAGATGAAACATGGGAAGTCGAGTAGATATTACAACACAAAGGGAACATAAGGACTTGGCAGTTTTTAATCAAATGGAAAGGGTATTCCCATGCCGAGAACACCTGGGAACTGGAATGAAACCTAGACAGTGCATGGACCCTGTTGAAACAGTATAAGAAGGTTCATGTATTGTGAAATTTCTCTTCCAACTCCTTGTCATGCCTCTGACTTGCAACACCTCCCCTACACCACCCCCTTCTTATGCTACTCATCAAGTCCCAGCTATCTTCCCTATTGGTACAAACCTCCTTCCTCCCCTTCCTCATCGTCTCGTTTTCACTGCAGTATTACAGGATGCCCCCCTTTTTATGAGAGTGGTAGAATCTCCCCTCACAGACAGTACCATCTATGATGCCTGCATGTTGTTCCTAACCCTCTGCACCTTCCATTTAGTATTCAATGCTGCCACCCCCTCTGATCGCCCCCCTATCATAGCTGCCGAAGGCTCAACATTGATGAGTCAAGCAAAGCTACAACTGCTGGACCTTCTCTATCATCTGGGGCTAGGATACATGATCAATTCTCTTCCTTTTGAACTAATTGGTCCCATCATTCGACCCTTTCTACACCTTCTCCACCCCACCATCTGGTATGACTACCTTCACACAAACAAAGCGATGGTAATGCACAGAACAGTTGACACTCTCCCCTATGTGTCTATTGTACCCCCATCCAATATGTTCATTTCCTCCCTCCCACTTATACTGGGGTTAGCTACCCCCGCTGCACAATCCCCCATTGTTTCTTCACTCCCCCCCGTCCCCAGTTTCCAATGAGGAGAACATTCCCCCTCTTGTAGCCCTTGTCGATGAACAAACCCCACTCCCCATCCCTCCTCCAGCGCTACCCTCTCTCCCTCATCCTGAGTCACCTTCACCGTCTGAATCCCCAAAGAAGGCTAAAAAGAAAGGGAAGAAGAAAGCTGTGATGACGTATGGTCTCCCCTCCTCTCTGTCCTATAACCTTCACTCCAAGAAATCCCATGTACCCCCTACTCAGTCACGAACATTCATCACCCCCACTTACATTGACACCCCTGCTGCATCCTCTTTGATCATTGAACCAGCATGGTTCTCCTGTTGCGAATGGTGTGACAAAGTGGATACCCACTTAGGGATCTGGTGTCCTACCCACCAGTGTCCCTTGTGTTCAGTCTATGGTGTGGGATGTTACACGTTATGTAGTGTCGTTGGTGAATGGAGAATGAAGGGATCCCTTAGTTGAAGTTCAACCTTAAGGGAGGACTCTGGAGGCTAGGGAACTACGTTTGATTGCGTAGAACTAGCTTAGTTCTACAAATACATGTCGCAGGGTATTTATACGAGTCCTTACAGCGAATGGACCAAGCTATGCTAAGCCTAAAGAGGAACGTTTGGGGTAGGGCTAAGGGTTAAGTGTGGGAGAGATGGAGACACGAGGTAGTCAATAGATGACTAAGCCTAGAATGAAAATAGCATCTGAGATAGGAGAGAAAGGGATAACATAAGCGAGGATAGACGAAAACGGGAAAGTGATCGTGAAAACCGTAACAAAAGCCCCTTACTAGACAAAAGTTCACCTGAACTTTTTCCATTATCACTCCTTGTTGATGTAGGCGTAATCGTCCAGATCTTGGTGCAAAATTTTCTCTTCCTCTTGTAGATATTGAGCGCGAACTCGCCTAGGACAGAGCTCCCCCCATACGAGAGAACGGCACTCCTCACAACCTTCCGGGCAACATTGATAAAGAGGGCAAGAGAGTCCCCAATGGGATGCGGTGCAGTATGGACATACGCTGGAAGGGCAGTTAGCGAGAACATGACCGGGAGCGTGTGCATTGCAAGAGGGGCATTGGTGATTTGGGCACCAGATACCTAGGTGAGTGTCCTTTTCGCCACACCATTCGCATATTGAGAACGGGTCGATGGCCAAAGAGGAGGACGTGTTGAAGGGAGGAGAGGTGACATGAACTCCAGCGCGAGGAGTAGTAGGGCTGGTTTTTCGTGGACGAAGATTGTACGCAGGGGATGAGGGTAACCCATAGGGCGTCTGGATGACTTGTTTCTTCTTCCCTTGTTTCTTTTGCAATCAACAACGACTGGATTGACTAGGGGGAGAAGGGGTTTCCCTATCTCTTGGAATGACGGGGAGAGAGGAGGGAGCTGGAACAGGGAGAGGAGGATCAGCGGTAGTGGACAAGGGGGATGGAAGTGGAGAATGGTAGGTTCCAGGCATTGGAGTGTCGGTGGTTGCAGAAGAGGCCTCGTGCTCGACGGGGATAAGTGGAGGGGGAGAGTTGGCCAGAGCTAACAGTTAGGGAGGAAAGACGTCTACCGTGGATATGTGCACCAGTCTTTCTTGTGACTGCAGGTAGGCATACCACGCTGTGGGGTGCATGGCACACAAGAAGGGGCGTATGATGGGGCCAATGAGGTCGAAAGGTAGGTCGTTGAGGATATAGCCAAACCCTAATCGATATAATAACTCCAATGTCTGTCCACGTGCCCGTGAGAGACAGGTCACCCCTTGTGCTGCAAGGAGTGGGGGATGGTCGGTTGGAGTGGCACTGTTAAAAACTAGTCTTAGTGTGGCGAGAGTATGATACACTTGACATGCATCTTCGAGGGTGTGGTCTGTCAACCGAGATTCCATAGCTCGGGCAAATAATGAGGCATCTTGTAGGACCGTAGAAAAGATCAGGGAATGGGTGACGTTGGGGAGGAAGTTGAGGTGAATGGGAAAGACGGCAGGGATAAGATGGGAAGAAGTGGTAGGTCGAGGGGAAGCATTGCAAAGGGGAGGCATTGTAGGAGTTGGTTCTACAGCAACGCATGTTGTTGTTTATAAGTGAGAAGGAGGGTCCGTGCGTTTCGTATGTTCTGTTCCGGTTCCCAGGTATTTTCAGACCAGGGGTATCCCTTCCACTTAATAAGGAAAGAATGGTTTTTTGCAGTTCCTTTATGCTGTAAGATCCGTTCTATCTCCCATTCTTCTTCTCCTTCAATATCGATTGATGGGGGTTGGAGGATTGATTTGCCGTGTTCTGCGGTCTCACGGAACGGAGTTAGAAGGGAAGCATGGAAAACGTTATGAATCTTCCAGGATATGGGGAGGCGCAATTGATATGCCACAGAAGAAATGATCTTTGAGATTTCAAATGGTCCTTCTTGTAAGGGGTTTAATTTCTGCCATGGAGAACTTCAGCAGAGATGTTTTGCTTCGAGCCAGACCTTATCGCCAACTTGCCATGGGCGGAACTTAGTCCGGATACGCTCACACATGTACTGTTGAGCCAGTTGATGGGCATAGAGGGCTTCTTCTCTGGCTTTATCCAGGAGTGTTAGCCGTTCGGTTAGTGAGGGGAGAAAGGTTTTTCCGAGTGGGGGGTATGCTTGGGGTTCGTATCCTAGGATTAACGAGAAGGGAGTCATTTTTGTAGTGGAATGTATGAAGGAATTGTGGACGAATTGTGCCATCGGTAAGAGGGATACCCAGGTGGTTGGGTTGTCTTGGCAGAATAAACGAAGATATGTTTCTAATTCTTGGTTTATGCATTCAGTTTCTCTGTCGGTTTGTGGATGGTAGGCGGAAGAAAGAGCAACATCATAATGTAATAAACAGGCAAGTTCACGAGCGAAGGCCAAAGCGAAGTGAGGACCGCGATCAGAGATCATGCGGTCATAAAGGCCGACATGAGGGAAAATGTGGGTAAAGAAGAGGTGGGCGATGTGAGTGGCATTGCTCGTTTTTGAACAAGGGAGGAAAAATACCCCCTTACTAAGACCTTGGTTGACCACGACTAAAACAGAATCACAAGAATCCACCAAAGGAAAACCAGAAACCAGATCAACGGAGATCTGCTGAAAGGGACGAGTGGAGGAAGAGGCGAGGGGAGAGAGAGGAGGGACAGTCGGGTGGGTGTTGACCTTACTCAACTGGCAACAAGGGCATCCAAGAACAAACCAATGGACAAAGGAGGCGAGACCAGGCCACCAATAATCATGTTGAAGGAGAGAAAGGGTGTGGAAGATACCACCATGACCGCCCATTGGGGAGGAGTGGACAGAGGAGACAAGGGAATGGTGAGTGGCGGGGGGAACGTATAGTCGTCGTTGATAATAGAGACAACCGTCATCGAGGGAGTAAGACCAATCGGAAAGGGTGGAGCAAGAGAGAAGAGGGACACCTCATTGGAGATGGGATCGGGCTGAGAGGACGAGGGGGTCGGTACAAGAGGACTCGTGAATGGTGGAGAGGAGGGACGTGTCCAGGTGTGCAACATCGAGCCCAAGAGCTTGAAGAAAAAGTTCAGGGGAAAGAAGGGTGACGTCCGCGTTATCTGAGGACGTATCCATGTCGTGCATGCGCGAAAGGGCATCAGCAGGACCCATGGCGGTTCCAGGTCGGATGGTAAACTTAAGGTTGAAGTCCTGGAGGAAGAGCATCCAATGGGCTTGACATCGAGAAAGGTGGTGGGGTTGGCGGAAGTAGGATAAGTTTCTGTGGTCAGTGTATACTTCAATGGAATGACCAGTTCCCCGGAGATAGTGACGCCATTCTGTAAGAGCATGGATGACGGCCAACAGTTCGCGATTGTAGATGTCGTAGTTTCGCTCTTGGGGGGTGAGAGTGTGAGAGAGATAACTGCAGGGATGCAGATCGCTGTTGACATTGTGCTGCATGAGTATTCCTCCAGTTGCGGTTAAGGAAGCATCAGTCATAATGATGAACGGTTTTTGTAGATCTGGGAGAAGAAGGACGGGAGCAGAGGAAAATATCTGTTTGATTGAAGCAAAGGCGGAAGCGCATTGTTCATCCCACAACCAAGGGTGGTTCTTTTTCGTTAATTGATGTAAAGGGGCAGCCAAGAGAGAGAAATTCGGGATAAACTTGTGGAGGAAATTGCAGAATCCAAGGAAAGACCATACGCCTTTCACGGATTGTGGAGGATTCCATTGGTGAATGGCAGCTAGTTTGACTGGATCCATTCGTACATTATGATGGGCGATGACCATGCCCAAATATTCAATCTCTTCCGCATCAAAGGTACATTTCGTGAGTTTGAGATACAGTTTATGAGTCCGCAGTCAGTCAAGGATGAGATGGGTGTGATGATGATGAATGGCTAGGTTGGACGAATGAATTAGAATATTGTCCATATAGATGATTAACCACCCCTCGGCGAGATAGTCGTGGAAGAGGTGGTTCATTATTGCTTGAAAGGTTGTGGGGGAGTTACAAAGTCCAAAGAACATCACTGTGGGTTCAAATAGTCCGAACGGGATGATGAAAGCAGCTTTCCATCGATCTTCAGATCAAATGAGGACATTATTATATCCCCATCGTACATCAAATTTGGTAAAGATAGTCGATTCTTTCAACTGGTCGATAAGAGAGGAGATTCAGGGTAAGGGGTAAGCGTTTTTAATAGTGTGTTCATTTAGATATTGATAGTCCTGACAAGGACTGTTATGTAGTGAGCCAATAGCTTCGAATGGCGGTGACTATGAGGGCGACAACAAGATAGACAACAAGAAGGAAGACGATGAGTGATGAGAAGACAGATAGCACAACGTCCACTAGGATGGTCGTGAGAATGAAGACGGTGATGGTGATGAACGTGGCGATGAATGGAGGAGCCGTCAAGGGTACATGCCAGGATGACGGAGAGACGGATGACAGGGGAATCCTCAGGGCACGGCGGCGGAGTGAGGATGGAGCCACAAGAAGCTACAAGCCCACACTTAGGCTATGTAACGGTGAGATTAAGCTTAGGGTCTACTACAAGAAGTGCTACTCTATATATACTACCAGCCATGGTGCACAGACCATGCTGACTAAGCACTAAGTAGGGAAGACCCTCAACCCTGGTGTAAGGGTTGACCTAATGGGGAAACGCCCTTAGCCCTGGGCGTAGCACGAGGTAAGCTATTAACAGAAACGGCCATGAAGCAGAAGCAAAGAGGGCCTCATGGCAAACACATGTACCGCACGTGGTAGAGTAATACAAACGACCTAGGAGACAAGCGTTATCCTAAGGTCGGGAACACAGAGAGAACAGGAAATCTAATTGTATATTGTAGGGAGGGGCGGGGATGAGGACAAGGAAAAGGGTATCATCGTTGACTTGTCGTATTGAGGTGGGAACATAGTGAAACTGTAACAAGGACGGAGATCTCCTGTTTTCTTTTGCACAAAAAAGAAGGGGGATGCCTGAGGGGATTTTGAAGGGACTATCTTCCTAATTTTCAAGTTTTCATCGAGAAAGGCTTGACATGCTGTTCGTTCAGTGGGATTTAGGGGATACATTTTTGCTACGCAGGGGACAAAAGAAGATGTTAAGGTGATGGCATGGTCAAATGGTTGAGAAGGGAGGAGTTGTCCCGCTGGTGGTTCCAAAAAGACGTCATTATATTCTTTAAATACTGGAGGGAGTTCGACGACCTTTTTCTCCGTTTGCTGGGCTAAAGTCGTTGCGAGCGTAACTTTCTGGATTTGCTCTTCAGGGGAACCAAACTGTTTCTTCCATTGTTTATCGATGGCCAAGTTTACATTGGTGGAGAGATATCGTGCTTCTTCATCGTTGGGAAAAGTGATATGGCCAGTAGACCAGT
The DNA here is from genome assembly GCA_038088895.1 of Xerocomus potaroensis. NCBI lineage: Eukaryota > Fungi > Basidiomycota > Agaricomycetes > Boletales > Boletaceae > Xerocomus > Xerocomus potaroensis. The sequence continues at coordinate 26,891 of JBBPJT010000115.1, read as the reverse complement.
CGATTTGTGGGTTTGATTTCCACAACCAGGGCAATCCTAAGATTAACTGTTCCTTTCCGAGCGAAAGGACCAAGAAGTTCCAGGGATATACCTTCTTTCCAATCTTTATAGCCAGGGATACTTGATATCGAACGATACTACTTTGATTTATTGTCCCATCTACATTTCACATGATTCGTGGGGTGGTGAGTGTGGTAAAAGGAAACTGATGCCTTCGTGCAAAGGTTTCATCGATGAAGCTTCTGGTAGCTCCGCTGTCTACGAGAGCCTGAGCGTCAACTGTTGTAGTTGCTCTGTACAATCTGAGGGAAAGTCGCATAGACAATTCATGGATTCTGGTATGATGTACAGAAGCTACAATGTCGATAGGGAGATGAGTGGTTGACTGCAATCTCTCCCATCTTAAAAATCCTTTCCCCTTTGTATCGCCAGCTCTGCTTGAGCTTTTTCTTCCGACTCGGTATTCCTATCATAACATGCAGTGAGCACGTTACGAATTTGTTCGATGGTGGTACCGTTTTCAATGAGTTGGTTGATATATTGATCAAGGGGGGATGGTTCAGGTTCCGTATGGACTGCTCGGATGGGGGTCGGACGAGGGGGGTTTTGTACAAGAGTGTTTCCTGAAGTACCGGCAATGTTGGCAGGAGTAAATGGATTGCAAGAGCGGAAGGGATTGGTGGGTCGAGGGGAATTTCCCTGTCCTCAATGGTTACTTGCCCTACAGCCGATTCTGTGACACGTGAAACACCTATTCTCTCATAAGTGTTTTGCACGATTTGCCGGTGTCATGGTGACGGAATCGACATCCATGGCATTCGGGTCTTGGGTTCTGCTGAGCCCTAACTGGAGTGATCCCCCAGCACGGATTGCTCTGATTCATTGTTGTTGTGCATGGAATTTTGCAGCAGCTGTGACCCAGGCATTGAGGGTATCTGGGAGAGTCCCCATAGAGAGGATCATCTGGCTCAATTGGGGGTCAAGTCCAGTGGCGAAGGCGTCAATGAGAGTGCTTTGATCTGTTACTCCGCTATGTGTGGCATGCAGCTGAAAGTCTGCAAGATAATTCTGAAATCCTTTGTCTCCGTCTCGTAGATTTTGCCTAGTTGCGAGAAGTTTCCTACGGGCTTCCTCCTTAAAATTGTATGGGTAGAATGTTTTGTTAAAATCCTCCATCATGAGGTCATACGTTTTCTCATTGTCTGGGATGGTCTCATTGTTCAAAAGATGATACCACTTTTCGGCAAAGGGAATGTTACGAAGTGAGCCAATAACTTCGAATGGTGGTGACTCTGAGGGCAACAATGAGATAAACAGCTGTGATGAAGACAACTAGTGAAGTGAAGACTGATAGCACGACGTCCACTAGGATGGTCATGAGAACGAAGGTGGCAATGGAGATGAGTGTGGTGACGTTGGAAGAACCATCAAGGGTGTAGGCCAGGATGACGGAGAGACAGATGACAGAGGGGATCCTCAGGGCACAGCGGCGGAGTGAGGATGGAACCACAAGAAGTTACAGGCCCACTCTTAGGTGATGTAACGGTGAGATTAAGCTTAAGGTATCTTACAGGAAGTGCTACTCTATATATACTCCAGCTATGGTGCACAGACCATGCTGACTAAGCACTAAGTAAGGGAAACCCTCAACCCTGGTGCAAGGGTTGACCTAATGAGGAAACACCCATAACCCTGGGTGTAACACGAGGTAAGCTTACTAACAGGAACAGCCATGAGGCAGAAGCAAAGAGGCCTCATGGCAAACATGTGTACCACACGTGACAGGTAATACAGACGACCTAGGAGACAAGCATTATCCTCAGGTTGGGGACATGAACAAGAAAGGAAATCTAATCGTATACCATAGGGAGGGGCGGGGATAGAGTAAGGAAATGAACCGTTAGACTAAGGACCCCAATGTTAAGGCGAACAATGGACGTCCTGTCATAAAACTGTAACATTACCCCAATGTTAATCTTTGAAGCTACCACGCTTCAACCATCTTCTATCCATGCTCAACGACTCAAGGAGTGGCAGGATGGACATTCAGTCATCTCATGTAATAACCGGAACGGCGCGGTCAGGTTACAAAGGAGAGACGTGCGAGTGAGAGCGAGACGATAATCTAAGATGGCGATGGTAGTGGGGGAAGTTTCAGAGGAGGGAACAAGGGAAGGACGATCCTCGGAGACAGAAGGATAGGATGGGCGAGAGAAGTTGAAAGACATATAGGAAGGGGGGTCCAAGGAAGCGGGAGGACATACCCAACCGTTGTGCTCCATTCACAGAGCGTCCAGGGCTAGAAGGGAGCGGGCCCAAACGAGTTCCAAACAGTGGGGACAAGCTCGGATCCAGAACAGTTGTCCTTGGTGATGAATCTGGGAGATGATGAAGAAGTCGTACGGGTTCAACTGATACAGAGGGATGAAGGGTGGTATATTGATGGGGGCGGGGGTGAGACAGCGACGAGAGGGATGGTTTGGCGGGAATGCTGCAAGAGAATGCATGATGGTGATGGAGTGGATGGAGGAAGCATCGATGGTGTTCAGCCCAGCTTTTATGCTCGGTTCAAGTGTGGGTATTGGAGAAGGAAACGAAGACAGAACAAATGGAAAAGAAGACGTCGGAAAGCAGAACAAAAGGAAGAGAAAATGGAAAGCAGAAAGAAGACGAGAAAGCAGAGAGCCACAGAAGAGAAGCATAACAGTGGCGTCAAGCCACAAAGAAAACGAAATGGGAGAGGGGCGGTGGAGAGGAAGCCAGTTTAGACCCGTGGCGGGGATGAGCGAAGAGAAACCAAGGAAGCCGGCAGTACGGCAGTAGGCCTTGCAATGCCCTCACGGTCAAGGGCACTACGTTGGTAGCGGCGGGGAATCCAAGGTATTTCGACGGTCGGGGCAGGGATGGGGAGTCGGAAGTCGTAGCGTCAGTCGCAACACTCTGCAACGCCCTCACGGTCAGGGACGTTGCATCTTCGGCCATGAGGAATCCGGTCCTGTTGAATAAGGGAAGGAAGACAGTTTCCATTCGTCACTGTCAATGGTACAGTTTACCCTCATGCCAGAGGTGTGCCCATCAAGGGCGGCGTGTCCGAAACCAACACCTAGTCTCCCAACTAGATGAGTGCAGTTTAATGTCATGCCCGGGACATGCCCTGGTGTCCGCAGACAACCAGGAAGGGTTGAGCAGTTTAAGGCTGTACTCAGGGCCCGTCCAACGATAGGACAACGTGGGCAGTTTAAAGCCATGCCTAGGGCTCTGGAAGAAGGACAAGCAGTTTAAGGCCAAGCTGAGGGCCCTTAAAGACGGTTGTAATGGGGACAGCGATAAAGAAGAAAGGCAGAAAAGACAGGAAAAGTACCCCCTGGACAAGACTGGAGGCACCAGACGACAAAAAGACAACTAGAAAGGAAGGAGGTCGGCAAGGGAGGAAGGAGCCGGCTCGAGGGAAAGGCTGAGCAATGGTAAAAGAATGGGGGAGGAGGAGAGAGAGAACGAGGGAGACGGTGGGGGCAATAGGCCGAGAACGTGAAGAACGGAGAGAGGGGAGAAGCTGGGAGACGAAACAGGGGAAGAAGGTTGGGACGAAGTGGAAAAGAGAAGGAAAGCGTGGCGACAAGAGGTCGGGGAGATGGGGTGGGGACGGTCGGCGAGGAAAGCGTCAAAACGGTCAGCGGGGAACGGAGAGATGGGAGAAGGAGGAGGAGATGGCGGGAGAAGAATGGAGGCGGCAAGGGAGAGAGGAGAAGGCAGCGGGGAAGGAGAGAGAGGAATGGCACAAGCACAGGAAAAGGGGGAAGAGGCAACGGAAGGAAAAACCGGTGGGGGACCTGCAAGAAAAGAGTTGTCATCGACATCGTCTGCCCAGGACAAGGGAGGAAGGACAGGACAGAAAGCGGGGGAAGGAGACAACGAAAGAGGAAGAGAAGGAACAGATACAGTGGAAGGGGAAAGTGAGGTGGGCAAGACGGACGGAGAAGAAGAATGGGACAGAAGAGGGGAGATGACGGCGATGAGAGGAGGAGTGGACAAAGGAAGGAGAGGTTCGTCGAGAAGAGATGGAGAAGAAGAAGGGAGAGTGGTGATGAGGAGAGATCAGAGATGGTCAACGGCAGACATCGAAAGGCGAGGACAGGCGCGGTGGAGAGTGCGGCCGATCGCGCGGGCACGTTCGAGGGCTCGCGCGTACCAAGTAGGACAGGAAAGGGGAGGGGAGACAGAAGGAACAGAGGAAGGAGGGGAAGAGGGAAGGTCAACCATTCGAAGGTCCTCTATGACGGGTTCAGGAGAGGAGGCAAGGAAAGAGGAAGGCGAGAAGGAAAGGGAGGAAAGGTGGACGGTGGGAAGGTAAAGATCGAACGGGACAGGAGAAGCGGGGGCGACTTGGATGCCGGCGTCCGTATAAGAGACATCCCAAGAGGGTGGTAGGGAAGGATCATTTCGAGGAGGGGAAGAAATGGATGGGAGACTTCCTGCGGTAAGAGAGGGGGAGGGAGTTGGATTGCAAATGTTGGCGTTGTCAAGGGTGGTGCAAACAAAAGAAGAAACATCGTCAGAATCAATGGGAAGAGAGGGCAAAGGGGAAGTGGTGGAAAGGAGGTGTGCTCAATTTCGAACATTGCGACAATAAACCTCAGCCAGCAGTTGTTGGGAACGCGGGGGAGGAATTGGGCGAGAAGTAAGAGGAAGTGGTTTGGAATGGGAGGGAGCAAGCACAGAAGCACAATGCAAGGCTTCCAGAAAGGAATGGATGCGACAGAGAGGGGTGGTTGGCAGAGGAGGGGGAGGAGGAAAAGAGGAGGTTCGTTGAAGAGAGGAAAAACGTCGTTGTTGGGAATGGAAGGTGGTTGCCAGATCCACCCATCCTGATAACATCTCAGGAAGATCCCCGACGGAAAGAATCATTTGGCTTATGTGCAGGTCAAGGCCCGAGGCGAATGCGTCGATGAGAGTTATTTGATCAACAACTCCACTTCGTGCGGCGTGTAACTGAAAGTCGGTGAGGTATGTTTGGAATCCGTATTCCTGGTCATTCAGTTTTTGTTTTGTTGTCAATAATTTTTGGCAAGCTTCTTCTTTGAAGTTAAAGGGATAAAATGTTTTATTGAAATCCTCACATAGGAGGTCGTAGGTCTTCTGGTTTGGGGGAATCAAGTCGTTGTTAATGATATGATACCATTTTTCTGCAAAAGGAATGACTTGTCCATTGGTCATTTTACTTAGAGTGATGAGGATTTTAGATGAGTCATGGTTGTAGTGTTGGGGGTTTAACGAAAAATAAGCGGTTATCGCTTGTCTCCACGAAACGGTGTCCTCGGTTTTGCCAGAGAAGTTCTCTGGGAGTCCCGCAGCTAATTCTTCTTGTTCTTCGGGGAAGGGGAGTACAATAGGAGTTCGTTGTTCAGTAGAACTTGAGAAAGACAAAGGGGGAAGAATAGAGGCGGGTGTTCCAGTGTTCGTTATGTCTTCCATGGGAGTGTTCATTCTAGAAGTGGAAGATATGCCTGCCCCCGTAAACAAAGATGGTCGTGGTCGTGGAGCTGCTGACGGGCGAGAGGAACTTGTTGGGGGTGGGGGTTCTACATCAATGAGGATTGGGGTGGTATGATATTCGACGTCTTCGTCGCTATCGGATTCATTTGGAAGTAGCGACGATCGAAGGGGTGAAGGTTCCTGTGGTCCTTCGATAGCAGGGGGAGAAGGAGTCGAAGATTGCCCTACTTTGGCGAGGAGTTGTGCCAATCATGGTGTTGCGCTTCGTGACACCATCGGGGAAGGAATTAGGGCAGAAGAGGAACGAACAGGAGAAGGTTGTGAAGAGGAAGTTGTTGGAGAGGATTGATCATATAAGGATCTCCTCGGAGATCATGGAGAGGACGTGTCTTGTCCTGAGCTCCCTCTCTGGGGAGACACACTTTGGTCTCACTGGGGAAGGGTAGGTCGATGAGGGAACATGATAGGAGTATAGGAGGGGTGCTTGCTAGGTTGATACTAGTCAAGTAGGGGAAAGCTTAATCTTTTGTTACGAAGTGAGCCAATAACTTCGAATGGCAGTGACTCCAAGGGCGACAATGAGATAAACGGCTGTGATGAAGACGACTAGTGAAGTGAAGACTGATAGCACGACGTCCACTAGGATGGTCGTGAGAACGAAGGCAGCAATAGAGATGAGCATGGTGATGTTGGAAGAACCATCAAGGGCGTAGGCCGGGATGACGGAGAGACAGATGACAGAGGGGATCCTCAGGGCACAGCGGCGGAGTGAGGATGGAACCACAAGAAGTTACAGGCCCACTCTTAGGTGATGTAACAGTGAGATTAAGCTTAAGGTATCTTACAGGAAGTGCTACTCTATATATACTCCAGCTATGGTGCACAGACCATGCTGACTAAGCACTAAGTAAGGGAAACCCTCAACCCTGGTACAAGGGTTGACCTAATGAGGAAACACCCATAACCCTGGGTGTAACATGAGGTAAGCTTACTAACAGGAACGGCCATAAGGCAGAAGCAAAGAGGCCTCATGGCAAACACATGTACTGCACATGACAGGTAATACAGACGATCTAGGAGACAAGCATTATCCTCAGGTCAGGGACATGAACAAGAAAGGAAATCTAATCGTATACCATAGGGAGGGGCGGGGATAGAGTAAGGAAATGAACCGTTAGACTAAGGACCCCAATGTTAAGGCGAACAATGGACGTCCTGTCATAAAACTGTAACAGGGAACTCCTCTCCCTTTGATAAGCTTGCTTAACGTGACTAAGATCTTGGGACTGTCGTACTCATAGTGACGGGGGTTCAACTTAAAGTAAGCGGCCATCGATTGGCCCTAATGAATGGCGTTTTCAGTTTCGCCAGAGAAGGCCTCTGGGAGACCAGCTTTTGATTCGGCTGGTAAGGGAACCTGGGCAGGGAGTGCAGGAACAACATCGTGGGGAACAGGGGCATTTGGATTGTTCATATTGTTGATGTCTGGGATGGGAGGGAAGAGCTGTACTGGAGGGGATGGGGCACGATCTTCTTGATATAATTTGTCGTCATCCTTAGTGGACATGGTAGAATTGGATGACTCGGGAGGGGGGAAGTATCTCGGTGGAATAGTTGGAGCATAGATAGCTCTCAACTAGTGAGAAGCTAGTTCTTTTGTTATGCGTTACGTAGTGTCGTTGGTGAATGGAGAATAAAGGGATCCCTTAGTTGAAGTTCAACCTTAAGGGAGGACTCTGGAGGCTAGGGAACTACGTTTGATTGCATAGAACTAGCTTAGTTCTACAAATACATGTCACAGGGTATTTATACGAGTCCTTACGGCGAACGGACCAAGCTATGCTAAGCCTAAAGAGGAACATTTGGGGTAGGGCTAAGGGTTAAGCGTGGGAGAGATGGGGACACGAGGTAGTCAACAGATGACTAAGCCTAGAATGAAAATAGCATCTGAGATAGGAGAAAAAGGGATAACATAAGTGAGGATAGACGAAAGTGGGAAAGTGATCGTGAAAACCGTAACATGGGACATGACTTACACAATTGTCTGGTTCTTTTATGGCTAGACCTGGGAAATGTACTTCTCCCCTTGACCAGTCAATTAATGGGTTGGTATGTTGCAACCATAGGAGCCCTAGAATAGCTTTTTCTTTCCCAGGTTGGTAACAAAGAACTCCCAAGGAGCCATCCATCCCGGAACTGTCACTTCGAGAGTTGTTTTATGTGTTATCCATGCTTCTTTATTCTTAGTTCCATCTATATTGTGTACTTCCAGAGGGGTAGATAGACGTTTCAATGGAAGTCAGTTCCTTTTGACAAATGTGGAATCAAGGAAACTTCCTGTAGCGCCACTATCAAGAAGTGTGTTACAGTTTCACTACGTTGCCACCCCGTCATGACAAGTCAACAGACGACATACCTTTTTCCTTGTCCTTCTCCCCACCCCTCTTATGGTCATTGTGTATTCCTACCACGTGCCGTACACGTGTTCACCATGAGGCTTCTTTGCTTCTGCCTCATGGCCGTTCCTGTTTATAAGCTTACCTCGTGTAGCAGCCCAGGGTCTTGGGCATTCCCTTTGTAGATCAACCCTTGCACCAGGGTTGAGGGTCTTCCATACGTAGTGCTTAAGTCAGCATGGTCTGTGTGCCATGGCTGGTAGTATATAAGAAATAGCACTTCCTGTAGTAGACCCTAAGCTTAATCTTAACATCGTTACATAGCCTAAGTGTGGGCTTGTAGCTTCTTGTGGCTCCATCCTCACTCCGCTGCAGTGCCCTGAGGATTCCTTCATTGCCCATTCCCCTGTCATCCCGGCATGTGCCCTTGACAGCTCCACCATTTGCCATCATGTTTGTCGTTGTCGTCATCATCGTTCTCACGACCATCCTAGTGGACGTCGTGCTATCCGTCTTCTCATCACTTGCCGTCTTCCTCCTCGCAGTCTATCTTGTTGTCGCCCTCGTAGTCGCCACCATTCAAAGCTATTGGCTCACTACGTAACAAAGTGCAGGGGTGTTGACATTGTGAGACCATTTTGTAGCGAAAGAGGGAGATGTATAGATTTCGTCATTTTCCCATTTAGGTACATAATGGCCACTTCACTAGATAAGAGAGGGGAAGTTGTCAGCTGAGCTTGCTCTCTTTTCAAATATCTGCTTCCACCCTGGTGATCTCTTCACCAGATGTTCCGTTGTTGGCATAACATGCTTGCAATACTTGATAGATCTGATCTGTTGTTGTTCCTTGGGCTACAAGGGTAGTGATATATTGATCTAATACGTTGGTGATAGCAGTATGGATATTTTGTCATGTGCCGTTCTGTCCTCCATTGAGACATTGACGAAAGGGATTGGTACTTGTTGATGGTACCTGCATAGATGGTGTGTTCTCATCTCATCTTGGTTGTGGGATCGCTCGTCCTGAGTGGTTACTAGATCGACACCTGATTTGATGGCATATGAAACACCTATTCTCTCAGAGGTGTTTGGCACGATTTGCTGGGGAAAGAAATACAGCATCAATGTCCATAGCATTGGGATCCCTTGTTCTCCCACCTAGATGACTGCTGAGTGATCCTCCAGTGTGGAGTGTGTGAATGTGTTGTTGTTGTGTGTGGAATTTAGCCACAGCTGTTACCCATTCATCAAGGGTGGTTGGCAGAGTTCCCATGGACAGGATCATTTGGGCAATTTGTGGATCGAGCCCTCCTGCAAAGGCATCGATTAATGTGGCATTGTCAGTCACTCCCGACCATGCAGCATGTAGTTGGAAGTCTGCTAAATAATTCTGGAATCCTTCTTCCCTATCCTTCAGATTCTGTCAGGTGTTTAACATTTTTTGTCGAGCTTCCTCTTTGAAGTTGTAGGGGTAGAAGGTTTTACCAAAGTTTTCCATGAAGACATCGTAGGTTAATTGTGTGGGAAGGAGAGCTGGATTGTTCAATTGAGTGTACCACTTTTCCACAAAAGGAACGCCTCATCTGTTACATAGTGAGCCAATAACTCCGAATGGCAGCGACTATGAGGGCGACAACAAGATAGACAACTGTGATGAAGACGACCAGTGATGAGAAGACAGATAACATGACGTCTACTAGGATAGTCGTGAGAATGAAGATGGCGATGGAGAAGAGCGTGGTGACGAATGAAGGAGCCGTCAAGGGCACATGCCGGGATGATGGAGAGACGGATGACGATAGGAATCCTCAGGGCATGGTGGCAGAGTGAGGATAAAGCCACAAAGAGTTACTAGCCCACACTTAGGCGATGTAACGGTGAGATTAAGCTTAAGGTTTACTACAAGAAGTGCTACTCTATATATACTACCAGCCATGGCATACAGACCATGCTGACTAAGCACTAAGTAGGGAAGACCCTCAACCCTGGTGCAAGGGTTGACCTAAATAGGGAACACCCATAACCCTGGGCGTAACACGAGGTAAGCTTACTAATAGGAATGGCCATGAGGTAGAAGCAAAGGAGCCTCATGGCAAACACGTGTATGGCATGTGACAGGTAATACAGACGACCTAGGAGACAAGCATTATCCTCAGGTCGGAAACACAATGATAAGGAGAAGTCTAATCATATACCGTAGGGAGGGGCAGGGGATAGGACAAGGAAATGAACCGTTAGACTAAGGACCCCAATGTTAAGACAAACAATGGGCATCCTGTCGTAAAACTGTAACATCATCCTTTAGTAAATTTACTTAGGGCAGTGAGTATCTTATCTCCATCAGTGATATAAATGGTTGGGTTTAGAGTGAAATATGCCGTCATGGCCATGCCCCAGCTGACTGCTTTCGATGTTTCTCTGGTAAAGTCAGAGGGCATTCCTGCCTTTTGCTTGGGGGGGTTGACTGGCATGTTCATGGCAGGAGGTGGTGGTGGGGGAAGAAGTTGCAGAAAGGGTAAAGGGGGAGGAAGTGTGAGGGGAATTAGGGCAGGGGGTGGGGAGGGTGGGGCGGAAGGAGGGAGATGATATATGGAGGTGGTGGAGGAGAGGGCAATAGGGGATTCTTCTTCCTCAGAGTCAGACAGAAGGGGAGGAGAGGGAGTTGGAGCATGAAAACAATAGTGGGGAGGAATGGCTGGAGCGTTAATAGCATCCCAGCAATGAGAAGCTAGTTCGCTTTTTTGAGAAAGACCTTCTAGTCACTAGAGTAACCCAGAGACCTTAGAAGTAGCACTGGAAGGACTAGGAACTACACTTGTATTGTGTAGAACTAGCTTAGCATTACTAATACATGTGCTATGTATTTATCCTATCAGTTGATGTGAACGGACCAAGCTGTGTCTACTGGATATAGATGACTAAAGTATGGGGAACATTCAAAAGGAGTATGGGAAAGATTGGGGACACAAGGACGACATGAGGTCATCCTAGAAGGGAAATAGCATCCAAGGTTATGGAAATGAAATAACATGGAAATGACATAAGATGAAATGAAGTGTTATCAACGTTTGCATAAGGGAAATAGTAAAAATTGTAATGAAATTGTAACAATTGGCAGAGAGCACAGCCCAAGACAAAATGGCAGATAAAGGAGAAGAGACCAAGCCACCAATAATCACGCTGGAGGAGGGCCATGGTGCGAAAAACACTGCCATGGCCACTGGCGAGGGATGTGTGGATGGAAGAGATGAGGTCATGTTGAGTGGAGGGGGGTACGTAGAGGCAGTTATGGAAGTACAAACATCCATTGGAAAAGAGCCAGTCAGCACAAGTAGAGCAAGGGAAGAGAGGGGAGCCTTCGCATATGTGATCCAAGGCAAAGAGAATAAGGGGATCAGAGGAAGAAGAAAGATGGATTTTATCAAGGAGAGCAGTGTCAATGAGGGACATGAAGAGAGTATCAGGGAGGAGAGTAACATCGACATTGTCAGTGGAGACATCAGAAGAGAGGGAACGAGATAGGGCATCAGCCAGTCCCATGGCCATACTGGGCTGAACAGAGAAGTGGAGGTCAAAGTCTTGTAGGAACAACATCCAACGTGCCTGTCATTGAGACAAATGATGTGGTTGACAGAAATAGGAGAGATTTTTATGATCAGTGAGGACTGTGACAGAAAGGCTGGTGCCTTGAAGATAATGACACCATTCAGTAAGGGCATGAATGACTGCTAAAAGTTCTCTATTATAGATATCATAATTCCATTCAGTGGGGGAGAAGGTGCAGGAGAGATAGCCACATGGGTGGAGATCACTGTTCCCATCACATTGCATAAGGACACCCCCAGATGCCAGCAATAAAGCATTTGTCATCACCGTGAAAGGCTGTTGGAGATCCAGAAGGGTTAAAACGGGTGTGGTGATGAAGATGTCCTTTAGCTTGGTGAAGGCTGTATTGTATGCAGTAGACCAATGCCAAGGATGGTCTTTCTTTGTGAGTTGATGAAGAGGAGTGGTGATTGTTGCAAAGCTGGGGATGAAGCAACGATAAAAATTACAGAAGCCAAGGAAAGAGTGAATGCCCTTAAGTGAGTGAGGTGGTACCCAGTTGGTAATTGTGGCCTGATGGAATCCATCCATAGGCTATTGTGTGCAATGATCATACCAAGATATTCTACTTGTGAAGTGTCAAAGGTGCATTTTGTTACAGTTTTACGATAGGACACCCAGTATTCATCTAAACATTGGGGTCCTTAGTCTAACGGTTCATTTCCTTGTCCTCACTCCCGCCCCTCCCCGTTGGTATACAATTAGATTTCCCCTTTGTCTTTGTGTTCCTGACCTGAGGATAATGCTTGTCTCCTAGGTCGTCTTGTATTACCTGTCACATGCAGTACACATGTCTGCCATGAGACTTCTTTGCTTCTGCCTCATGGCTGTTCCTGTTATAAGCTTACCTCGTGTTGCGCCCAGGGTTATGGGCACTTCCTTATTAGGTCAACCCTTGCACCAGGGTTGAGGGTCTTCCCTACTTAGTGCTTAGTCAGCATGGTCTGTGCGCCATGGCTGGTAGTATATATAGAGTAGCACTTCCTGTAGTAGACCTTAAGCTTAATCTCATCGTTACATCGCCTAAGTGTGGGCCTGTAACTTCTTGTGGCTCCATCCTCACTCCGCCGTCATGCCCTGAGGATTCCCTTCTTCATTCATCTCTTTGTCATCCCAGCATGTGCCCTTGATGGCTCTTCACTCACCACCATGCTTATCTCAATTGCCATCTTCATTCTCATGACCATCCTAGTGGACGTCATGCTATCCATCTTCTTCTCACTCGTTGTCCTTATCACAGTCGCCTATCTTGTTGTCACCCTCGTAGTCGCCACCATTCGGAGTTATTGGCTCACTATGTAACACATTTCGACAGCTTTAAATAAAGGTCATGGTCACAGAGACAGAGGAGGACCTTTCTTGTTCGGTTGTTATGGAGAGAGAGGTCAGAGGAATGGATAAGGAGGTCATCCATATAAATGATCAGCCATCCTTCTGCTAGATAATCATGAAATATGTGATTTATCATAGCCTGGAATGTGGCAGGAGATGTTACATGTGTCGTAGTTTCAAATGTTGAGATGAATAGAAACTCCTAGTCTCAATTGTTGAAACGAAGTGAGAGTACACCGGGCAGTAATCAAGCCGATGTAAGGATATACGCACTAGGCAATGGAATCAAGCCTGTGGTGGACGAAACAAGATGGAATGGAACTTAAAGTCAAACACTTGTGTAACCAGGTACAAGACCCTTATGGCTCAAGTGAACAAGACTGGGGAGTCTTGGTCGCTCAGACCTTCGGGTATTTATATTCCAAGTATCTACGCACGGACCAAGCAGTGCTACATTAATACAAGGTTTGAATCAACAAGAGAACGTTACGCTATTGGCTACACTATTAATGTACAAGTACATGAGTAAGCGAGAGATAAGAGCAAGTTATGCTATTGGCTAATGATCGTTATTTGAAATGGAGTGAGTCATGCTGAATCATGCGCAGCAGCGAGTGACTAATGCTATTGGCTAAGGCATTGGTCCTTACCAATCCACAGCATGAGCTAATACTGCCATTGGACAAGAGCTTCATGGCTTTGTAATGTGCAGCATGTATTTCAAATAGGCTGAGTAATGCGCAGCCGAGGGATAAACGCTATTGGCTGATAGGCATAGTGACTGAGTCATCAGGAGTCAGAAAGTAAGAATAGCCCATAGGGGCCGAAGAAGACTTCTTGAGTCATACCACAGCCTCGCTGTAAAAGGACAAAGAAGTCAAGGTGAGTCAATTTCCTGAAATGGCTGTATAGCCTCCACATGACCCGCGGAGATAGAAGTTCTGAATAAGAAGGGTCATGTGACGTGGAGCGTGACTTTAGATTAGATCACGTGACATCCACAGATAAGATCAAACAGAGAATGAACGATAAGATGTACTTAGCTTTACCATTAGGTTCACGTTATATGTGTACACTTCATGTAACGGCAGGGTTCTGCCAGGGAGTGCAACCACGACCTGCCTCTTGTACAGCATTAGGGTTCCCTGGAGAATACAACCAGATTCCATTAGTCTTCGTTAGTTGTTTAGTCGTTAATCGAACATATGGGACCTTTATCTTATAGCGACGAGATTAGCTTAGTAAGCGTATTATATGGCATTATAGGCAATTTCATAACAATTGTAGACCTTAGGAGTGGACCAGGGAACTAGGAAACTACATGTATTGCGTAGAACTAGCTTGGTTGTACTAGTACATCGTACTAGGTATATATACTGTCCCATTGAAGAATGGACCAAGCTGTGTACCAGCTAAAAGTGGAATGTTGGGAAAGGGTCAAGGGGAAAATGTGAGAAAGATGGGGACATGAGGTAGTCAATGAATGACTAAGCCTAAAAGGAAGATAGTGTTCATGGAAGAACAGAGAATTACATAAATGGAAAGAAATTAGATGGTAGACATAGAAAACTGTAACAAGAGCCCCTTAGTAGACGAAAGTTCACCTGAACCTTTCCTTACTTATCCCTTATTCCTTGTTGATGTAGGCGTAATCATCCAAATCGTTGTGCAAAATCTTTTCTTCTTCCTTCAAGTATTGGGCATATTCGTGTCACAGACAGAGTTCTCCCCACACAAGAGAGAGACACTCGTGACATCCAGCCAGGCAACAATAATAGAGGGGACAAGGAAGCCCCCAATGTGATTTTGCACAATAAGGACATACACTAGCTGGGCAGTTGTTGAGAAGATGACCAGGAGTGTATGCAGAACAAGAGGGACACTGGTGAGTGGGACACCAAATTCCCAAGTGGGTGTCTTTCTCGCCACACCATTCACAAATCGAGAAGGTGTTGATGGTCGAAGATGAGGTGTGCAGTGGGGAAGATGAAACAGGAGGGCTTTTCTTTGCTGATCATAGATTATACGTGGGGGAGGAAGGGAGACCATATGGGGTCTGGAGGATCTGCTTCTTCTTTCCTTTCTTCTTTTGCTTTGGGGTAAGCAGAGAGGGAGTCATTCAATTATGAGGGATGGTGGGAAGAGGGGCAGGTACTGGAAGAGGTGATTCCTCCTCTAGTGGAATGAGAGGTGATGGGGTCGGTGGTTCTGGAGATTTATATGCTCCAGGCATGGTAGCTTTGCCTGGGGCCAACAAAGGAGAATCTAAGGGAACTAATGGTGGGGGAGAGTTGGCGAGACCCAGTGGCTCTGGAGGAAATACATCTATCATGGATATCCTTACTGGTCTCTCTTGCGCCCGGAGATAAGTGTACCAAGCAGTGGGGTGTAAAGCACATAGGAAAGGACAGACAACAGGACCAATGAGGTCAAATGGCATGTCATTCAGAATGTAGCTGAATCCAAGTCAGTAGAGGAGTTCGAGGGTCTGCCCTCGAGCATGAGCTAGGCAGGTAGTGCCTTGTGCGGTGAGCTGGGGAGGATGGTCAGTGGAGGTAGCACTAGCGAAGACAACCCATAGCATAGCTAATGTAAGGTATACTTGGCACGCATCTTCAAGGGCATGATCCATCAAATGCGATTCCATCACTCTTGCCAGCAATAGAGCATCCTGTAGAACAGTGGAGAAGACAAGGGAGCAGGCGATGTCAGGAAGGAAATTGAGGCAGATAGGGAATATGGCAAGAACAAGATGAGCGGAGGTAGTGGGACGAGGTGAGGTTGAGCAGGCTGGAGGCATGATAGTAATGTGGGGATGAGATGGAAGATGGTGTCTCTATTCCAGGGTGTGTTCTCGCTTATAAGTGAGGAGAGTGGTCTGTGCTCCACGCAAGTTCCGTTCTGGTTCCCAGGTATTCTTGGCCCAGGTGTACCCCTTCCATTTGATGAGGAATTGTCAGTTCTTCTTTTCTCCTCTATGCCATAAGATCTGTTCTATTTCCCATACTTCTTCCCCTTCGATATCAACTGATGGGGGTCAAAGAATAGATTTGCCATGTTCGGCAGTCTCACGATATGGCATTAAGAGGAAGGTGTGGAAGACGTTATGGATCTTCCATGTTGGTGGAGGATGCAATTGATACGCCACAGGGGAGATGACCTTTGCAATTTCGAATGGCCCCTTGTGTAATGGGTTTAATTTCTGCCATGGGGAACTTTGGTGGAGATGTTTTGCTTCTAACCACATCTTATTGCCGACTCGCCAGGGGCAAAACTTACTTCGTACGTGTTCTCACATATACTGTTGTGCCAGTTGATGTGCATGGCAGGCTTCTTCTTGGGCTTTATCCAGGAGTGTCAGTCGTTCTGTCAGGGATGGGAGGAAGGTTTTTCCCAAGGGAGGATAGGCTCAAGGTTTGTATCCGAGGATGAGCGAGAACGGGGTGACCTTGGTGGTTGAGTGGGTAGAGGAGTTGTGGATGAACTGTGCCATAGGCAGTAGGGAAACCCACATTGACAGGTTATCCTAACAGAAAAGACGGAGATAAGTTTCCAGTTCCTGGTTTACCCGTTCCGTTCCCCCATCAGTTTGGGGATGATAAGCCAAGGAGAGTGCCACATCATAATGAAGGAGACAGGCAAGTTTGTGAGCGAATGTAGAGGCAAACTGTGGTCCTCTATCAGAGATCATCCTGTTGTGAAGGCTGATGTGGGGGAAAACGTGGGTGAAAAAGAGTTGAGTGATGTCGGCGGCATCACTCAATTTTGAGCAAGGGATGAAAAACACCCCCTTACTAAGCCCATGGTCGACCACGACCAGGACAGAATCGAAAGAGTCAAGAAGAGGGAAACTGGAGACAAGGTCAACAGAGATTTGTTGGAACAGATGAGTTGAGGAAGAAGTGAGGGGAGAAAAAGGTGGAACAGTAGGGTGGGTGTTGACTTTGCTAGATTGACAAAGGGGGCACCCGAGGACAAAGTGGCAGACAAAAGAAGCCATGGAAGGCCACCAGTAGTCACGCTGTAATAAAGAGAGCATGCGGAAAATACCACCATGACCCCCAGTGGGAGAGGAGTGGATGGAGGAGACAAGAGAGGAACGAGCAGAAGGGGGAACATAGAGACAATGACAATAGTACAGGCAACCATCATCAGGGGAGTAAGACCAATCTTGAATAGAAGAATGAGAGAACAGGGGAGTGCCATGTTGTAGGTGGGAATGGGCAGATAAAACAAGGGGATCAAGGAGGGAAGAAGTACAAATGGTGGAGAGGAGTGATGCGTCAATTTGAGCAAGGAAGAGATCAGGGGATAGGAGAACAATGTCGGCATTGTTAATTGATGTGTCAACATCAGCCATGCGAGAAAGTGCATCAGCAGGGCCCATGGCCATTCCAGGGCAGACAACAAACTTAAGATCAAAGTCTTGAAGGAAGTGCATCCAATGGGCCTGCCGACGGGAGAGGTGTTGTGGTTGGCGGAAGTAGGAAAGGTTTTTGTGGTCAGTGTATACCTCAACCAGATGACCCATTCCCTGCAAATAATGACACCAGTCAGTCAAGGTGTGAATGACAGCTAAGAGCTCTCGGTCATAAATGTCGTAGTTCCTTTCTTGTGGAGTAAGCATCTGGGAGAGGTAGCCACAAGGATGTAGGTCACCATTGTCATCACACTGCATAAGCACTCCCTCAGTAGCAGTAAGGGAGGTGTTGGTCATAATGACGAACAGTTTGCGGAGATCCAGAAGGAGTAAGACAGGGGCGGAGGTGAATGTCTTCTTTAATGTTTCGAATGCTTTCATGCATGTCTCATCCCATACCCAGGGATGGTTTTTCTTGGTTAGTTGATGGAGTGGAGCCACAATAAGAGAGAAGTTTGGGATGAACTTCCAATAAAAATTGCAGAAGCCAAGAAACAAACGAACTCCTTTGACCGATTGGGGAGATGCCCAGTGGTCTATTGCCGCTAGTTTGACGGGGTCCATCTGCACACTATGATGTGCAATGATCATACCCAAGTACTCGATTTCGTGAGCATCAAAAGTACACTTAGCGAGTTTCAAGTAGAAAGAGTGGGCTTGAAGTCAGTCAAGTATGAGACTCATTCAATGGTGATGGAGTGTTATGTCGGGGGAGTGGATGAGGATGTTGTCCATGTAGATGATGAGCCACCCTTTGTTACGCTGAACGTAGCTTTGGGCGAAACGATAGCGAGAGGTGATAAGGAATTCCTAGTCAACTTCGGATTGACCTTAGGAATGACTCGGAAACTAGGAAGCTACGTGTTATTGCATAGAACTAGCTTGCGTTACTAATACACGGCGTGGAGTATTTATACTACCCTACCGACGCACGGACCAACGGCTAAATGGAGACATTGGGGCAGGGTCAAGGGTAATACGTGGGAAGAATGGGGACACGAGGTTGTCAACAAAAGACGAGACCTAGAAAGGAGATAAACGTCCGACAGACTGGAAACAGAGAAGAGTAGCCCAAGACGCGCTAAAGGAAAATAGACGGACATAGAGAAAAGACACCTATGATCGTAACACCCTTCAGTGAGGTAGTCATGGAAAATATGGTTCATCATGGCTTGGAAAGTTGCAGGGGAATTGCAAAGTCCAAAGAACATTACTGTAGGCTCATAAAGGCCAAAAGGAGTGATGAAGGCGGCTTTCCAGCAATCTTCCGGTTGAATGAGGACATTATTATATCCCCATCATACATCAAACTTTGTGAAGATCGTGGATTCTTTCAGTTGATCGATGAGTGAGGATATACAGGGAAGAGGATATGCGTTCTTGACTGTATGTTCATTTAGGTATCAATAATCTTGACAAGGTCGCAGATCACCTGTTTTCTTTTGCACAAAAAAGAAGGGAGAAGCTTGGGGGGATTTAGAAGGGACAATCTTCTCCATGCGTAGGTTTTCTTCAAGGAAGGTTTGACAAGTGGTTCATTCCGCAGGGGTGAGGTGATAAGTCTTTGCTACTCAGGGAATGAAAGACGGTGTCAAAGTGATGGCATGGTCAAATGGGCATGAAGGAGGAAGTTGTCTGGACTTTGGTTCTGAGAAAACATCTGCATATTCATGGAACCATAGGGGAAGTTCGATCTTTTTCTTTTCCATTTGTTGGGCAAGAGTGGTAGCAAGAGTGACTTTTCGTAACTGGTGATCTGTAATAAAACATTTCTTCCACATTTTTTCTATTTGTGGATTGACATTGGTTGAGAGATAGTGCAGGGTTATGTCGGGGAGAGTGATATTGCCTGTTGTCCAGTTAATACTAGGATTTGATTTCCATAACCATGGCAAGCCTAGAATGACTTGTTCCTTTCCTAGAGCTAGGACCAGGAACGTCCAGGGATAAACTTGTTTTCTGATTTTCATTGCCAGGGATATGCTATGACGAACAATACTACTCTGATTGACTGTTCCATCCACATTGCATACTATCCAGGGTACCACAAGTTGTTTGAGAGGAAAGTTATTTTGTCATGTGAAGGTTTTGTCGATGAAACTTCTGGTGGCTCTGCTATCCACCAATGCAAAGGTGTCAACAGTACTCATCGAGCTGTACAATTTTAGGGGAAGACGCATAGATGGTTCATTTGATCCCATCTGATGTACAGTTGCTATGATGTCAATAGGGAGAGGGGTGGTTGACCACAATCTCTCCCATTTTAAAAATCCCTTCCCCGTGTGATCACTGCTTCACTCCTGGCTTCTTCTCCTGTTTCAGTGTTTCCTTCATAACAGGCAGTTAAGACCACATGGATCTGCTCTGCCATAGTTCTGTTTTCGATGAGTCAGTTAATATACTGGTTGAGAGGAGATGGTTCAGCTTCTATGTTAACAGTGTTACGCTTGTGTAAAGACCTTCTAGTCGCTAGAGTAACCTAGAGACCTTAGAAGTTGCACTGGAAGAACTAGGAACTACTATTGCGTAGAACTAGCTTAAAGCTACTATACATGCGCTTTTGGTATTTATCCTCTTCTACTATGCGAACGGACCAAGCTGTACACTACCTAGTATGGAATGCAAGTCATTGGGGAAATGCTTATGAAGAGATGAGAGTGGGAAATATGGGGACACAAGGTAGTCAACAGATGACTAACCTAGAAGAAGAAATAGTGTCCAAAGAAGTAACAGAAATGAAGAACGGAAATGAACTACCATATTTGTACAAGAGTAACGAACAAGCAGAAAACCGTAACAAACAGTGTGTATTGTTACAGTTTTGCCTGCATCTGCCTGCAGGCCAACTACGCAATACAACACCCTGATCTTGAAGAGCATCTTGCTGGGATCAGATCAAAAGGAGTTGGACGAAGAGGAAGGACATAAATTGATAATGCCTAAGCTAGGCAAGGTACAAGCAAGGGACCAAGGCAAATCGGTCATACTGAAGTTAAAGCTGAACTTAGGGTTCAACTTGACTAAGTACTACCCTATTTATACCAACTAGGGTTGCGCACAGACCAAGTTACCTAATGCACTACGTATGGAAATACCCTAAACCCAAGGGTAAGCCCTAAACCCTAGAAAGCAAGAAGCACACCTTGTGGGGGATGTTACAACGTGAGCCAATAACCTCGAATGGCGAACACGAAGATGGCTACGATCAAATAGACGTAGAGATACGCAATGGCAACAGCAAGGAGAGCGGTGGAGATGAGTAGGACCGCTCCTAATAGAATGACGACAGCGAAGGCGAGAATGTTGGTAACCTTCAAGGGAATGAATCCGGGATGAAGGGGATTGCCGACGAATACTCTCAAGGCTGGGACAGCGGAATGAGGTATAGACCACAAGAGATTACAGGCCCACACTTAGGCGATGTAACGGTGAGATTAAGCTTAGGGTATTTTACAGGAAGTGCTACTCTATATATACTACCAGCCATGGTGCACGGACCAGGCTGACTAAGCACTATGTAAGGGAAACCCTTAACCCTGGTACAAGGGTTGACCTAGAAAGAGAATGCCCATAACCCTGGGCTTCTACACGAGGTAAGCTTAGTAACAGGAACGACCATGAGGCGGAATAGAAGGGAGCCTCATGGCAAACACGTGTACATGTTTGTTAATACAAACGGCATCAAGCTAAAGGAGTAAGCGAGATAACCGGAGAACAGTAAGGACAAAGGCATCTAATCATCATATCTATTGGGGAGTTAGGAAGAGGGAATCCGTAGTTCGTCAGAGTTGATCGCAGTTCCCCTAAGACGTCGGAAAACTGTAACAGGGGATAAGAAGTAAGCCACAAGGACAAAAGAAGCATGGCAGCTACTCACCGTGTGGGAAAACTACGTAGAAATAGATCGGGGTCAAGGGTACACCCGATCGAGAAGGAAGTCCATGTCAGGCAACGTGCACCGATGTGTAAGCCATAACGGATATCGGATGATGATCTGATATCAAAGGGGTATCAGCCATCAGATCGCGATCCAATGATGAGGATCTAGCATAACAGTCTGATACTAGTGTAGGTGACTAGTCAGATGGGGAGATCTAACGCAGGGGTGAAGGGAGAGACGACAGTATCTTCATGACCGTTTCCCGAACACTAGAGAAAAAGATGGATCTGGAACAAAAACCGTAACATGTATCGGGGTTGGATGAGGATTGGCCCTAATGGAGTTGCTAGCATTGTTGGCTGGAGGTGGGGAAAATGGATTACAGGAGCAGAAAGGATTGTTTGAGCATGACAAGGTTCCTGGATTTTGTCCTTGATGGTTGCTTGTGCAGCATCCCACCTGGTGACATGTAAAGCAGTGATTTTCTCAGAGATGCTTAGCTCAATTTGTGGGTGTCATCATAACGGAATCTACGTCCATTGCATTTGGGTCCTGGATAGTTCATCCTAGCCCCAACTGAAGGGATCTGTCAACATGGATGGCTCTGATGCACTGTTGCTGCACATGGAATTTTGCTGCTGCAGTTACCCATTTGTCTAGGGTATCAGGGAGAGTCCCCATTGAGAGGATCATCTGGCTTAGTTGAGGATCAAGCCCTGCTGTGAAGGCGTCAATAAGAGTATTCTGGTTGGTTACTCCGCTTCGCGCAGTGTGTAACTGAAAATCTGTGAGGTAGTTCTAGAACCCTTCATCATGGTCCCTCAAGTTTTGTCAGGTTGCCAGCAATTTCCTGTGGGCCTCTTCCTTAAAGTTGTAAGGATAAAATGTTTTATTGAAATCTCCCATCATGAGATCATAGGTCTTTTTGTCGTCTGGGATCACTTCATCATTCAAGCAATGGTACCATTTCTCAGCAAAGGGAACTTCTCGCCCTTTTGTCAACTTGCTTAAGGTGACTAGGATTTTAGGTCCGTCATATTCATAGTGATGGGGATTCAGCTTAAAATAGGCAGCCATAGCTTGGCCCCAGTGGATGGCATCTTTTGTTTCACCAGAGAAAGCCTCTGGGAGACCAGCTTTTGACTCAGCTGGTAAGGGAGGGAGTGCAGGTTGGATGGCAGGTGCCACATCGAGGGGAGGAGGAACATTTGGATCATTCATGATATCTGGGATAGGAGGAAAGAGATGTATGGGGGGTGATGGTGCTTGATCTTCCTGGTACAGTTCTTCATTGTCTTCTGCAGACGTGGTAGAGTCAGTAGGATCAGGAGGGGGAAAGTATCTCAGTGGAATGGTTGGAGCGCAGATAGCTCTCAACTAGTGAGAAGCTAGTTCTTTTGTTACGTGTGTCATAGTTTCGAACGTTGAGATGAATAGAAACTCCTAGTCTCAATTGTAGACCTTAGGAGTGGACTGGGAAACTAGGAAACTACATGTATTGCATAGAACTAGCTTGGTCATACTAGTACATCGCACTAGATATATATACTGTCCCATCAGAGAACAGACCAAGCTGTGTACCAGCTAAAAGTGGAACATTGGGGAAGGGTCAAGGGGAAAACATGAGAAAGATGGGGACACGAGGTAGTCAACGAATGACTAAGCCTAAAAGGAAGATAGCATCCATGGAAGAACAGAGAATTACATAAACAGAAAGAAATCAGATGGTAGACATGGAAAACTGTAATAGGAGAGTTGCATAGCCCAAAAAACATCACAGTGGATTCAAAGAGGCCAAAGGGCATGATAAAGGCTGCCTTCTATTGGTCTTTGGGCTGAATGAGCACATTGTTATACCCTCACCTAATATCCATTTTGGTGAAGATGGATGACTTCTGTAGTTTATCAAACAGGTTGGAAATGAGGGGTAATGGGTAGGCGTTTTTTACAGTATGTTCATTCAGATACTGGTAATCTTGGCAGGGACAGAGATCCCCAGTCTTTTTCAGAACAAAGAAAAAGGGGAATGCTTGGGGCAAAGTTGAGGGGATGATCCATCCTGCTGCTAAATTTTTGTCAAGGAATGCTCAGCACACGCCTTGTTCAGCTGGGTTGAGATGGTAGACTTTTCCGATTTTTGGAGTGAATGCTGGAGTTAACGTGATTGCATGGTTGAATTCACATGAAGAGGGAAGGATACCCATCTGTGGTTCACCAAATATATCTTCAAAATCTGAGATAAAAGAGGGAAGAGTTGTCTGTTGTGTTGTGTGTTCCAATGCAAGGGAAGTGAATAGCGTAGTTTTTGCAATGGAGTGAGAAGGTTGATAGCGTTTCTTCCATTGTTGAGTGATCCAAGAGTCTGGGGAGATATGAAGGAAACAGGTTATCAGAACATTGTTGGAGTGTATTTCATTCATCAGTAATCCTGGGAGATGTACTTCCCCTCTCGTCCAGTTAATCAATGGATTGGTATGTTGTAGCCATGGAAGGCCAAGAATGACCTTTTCTTTTCCGAGATGAGTGACAAAGAATTCCCAGGGGGCGGTCCATCTGGGGACTGTAGTGATGAGGATTGTTTTATGTGTGATCCATGCTTCTCTGTTCTTGGTTCCATCTATGTTTCGCACTTCCAGGGGAGTGGGAAGGAGGGTCAGGGGAAGATGATGTCATTTCACAAAGGCAGAGTCAAGGAAACTTCCTGTTGTGCCACTATCAAGAAGGGTGGAGGTGTTGACTTTCTTATGGCCTAATTGCAAAGAAAGAGGGAGATGCATAGATTTCGTCATTTTCCCATTCATATACATAATGGCCAGTTCACTAGATAAGAGAGGGGAAGCCATCAACTTGGCTCCTTCCCTAATTAAAAATCTGCTTCCACTCTGGCAATTTCTTCACCAGGTGTCCCACTATCGGCATAACAAGCTTGTAATACTTGGTGGATTTGATCTGGGGTTGTTCTTTGCACTACTAGAGTAGCAATGTACTAATCTAATTTGTTAGTGGTGGCGGTTCGAATGTTTTGCCGTGTGCCATTCTGTCCTCCATTCATTGTGGAAGCGAGGTGTTGGCAAAAAGGGTTGGTAGAAGTAGGATGGGAGTTTACCAGATAGGAGGTCTCATCCCTTCTTGGTCATTAAGGTGGTAACCATCCAGAATGATTGCTGGATTGGCATCCAATTCAATGGCAAATAAAACACCTATTTTCATGAAGGTGTTTGGCATGATTAGCAGAAGAGAGGAACATGACGTCAATGTCCATTGCATTGGGATCCCTTGCCCTTCCTAGGCTGCTACTGTTACTAAGCGACCCTCCAGTTCATAATGCTCAAATATGCTGTTGTTGAGCATGTAATTTTGCTGCAGCAGTTACCCATTAATTGAGGGTGGCTGGTAGCATTCCCATAGAAAGGATCATCTGGGCTATCTGAGAGTCAAGCCCACTTGCAAAAGCATCAATTAACATGGAGTCGTCAGTTACTCCTAACTGGGCAGCATGCAATTGGAAGTTGGCCAGGTAGTTCTGGAATCCCTCTTCCTTATCTTTTAGATTTTGCCATGTGTTCAACATTTTTCATCTAGCTTCTTCCTTAAAATTATATGGATAGAAGGTTTTCCCAAAGTCTTCCATAAAGACATCATATGTGAGTTGCACAGGGAGAAGTGCTGGATTGTTTAATCTGGTATTGTTACAGTTTTAGGATCTTGACCCCTAGTATTGGGGTTATCGTTTATGTTCATGGAGTTCCCATCATCCCCTCCTTCACTCCCAGCTCTCACTGTACAACTAGTTGCCACACTAGGGTTGTACCGTTATGGAAACCATCTATCAAGTCATGGTAACTCAACCATTATGACTCATCATCCTGAACAGGTGTACCCTTGACCCCGTTCTTCTATGATGCCACATGGCATGATTGCCACGCTTCTATTGTCCTTGTGGTCTTCTTTACTTCCACCACAAGGTGTGCTTCTTGCTTCTAGGGTTTAGGGCTTACCCTTGGGTTCAGGGTATTTCTATACATAGCACATTATGTAACATGGTCTGTGCATGTCCCTAGTAGATATATAAGGTAGATACCAGTAGCACTGAAACCCTAAGTTTCAGCTTTAACGTCGGTTCCCTGCTTGTACCTTGCCTAGCTTTAGGCATTATCAATTCATCTTCCTTTCCTTCACTACTCCTTTGTATGGCTTGATCCTGTCCAAGAGTGACCTTCAAGATACTGAAGAGCACGTTAATGAGCATAGAGACCTGCAGGCAGGTGCAGGCAAAACCGTAACAAAAGCTGAAACTTCCTTCTAGTTGTTGCTATCTAGCACGACCTTCCCCCCTCCGATATGATTCCCCAGATGTGGTTGCATGTCCCTGTGGGTGGACACCCTGCTGGCTTTGTAGATGACCGGCATGTCATTAAACTGCATCCTTCCCTTTCCCTTTGGGCTTGTTCATTTGTTGCCCATTGTACCTCCCACATCCCCTGGCTTATTGTTCCCACCATTGTTCACCTCTCTTCCATTTGTCTAACAGCATGGGTATACCACCCTTATCTGGTATTCATCCGGTTGTCTGCTGCAATACATGAGAGCATTCCGATGGATGTCAGTCTTGATTGTTGAAACACAGGTAATGTTGCTGTTTCCCATAGTGCACTAGGGAGCATATTGGCAGAGCGCTAGAGGCTGCCACATAGGACAAATCGATAATGTCTCCTGTTTGCATGATCACAGGGATTGTCACGTTGCTATTGCAAGTGTATTCGTGTGCCATAGCCAGGCATATCTGGTTCCTCCATCCATGTAGTAGTTGTGAGTTAGGTGCCAGTCCTAACAACATGGTACCATTGACATGCCTTGTCAATCCTGTGCCTCTTTTGCCATAGAGTCTAGCATGACTCTAAACTGCATCACAGCCCTCGTTGTTGGGGCTTTCCTCCTTTGGTTTTGGAGACCAGCATGTCCTTAAACTGCATATTCCCCACTTTCATTGCCTCTGGCATAAGGTTAAACTGTATTCTTCCCCTCCCCTTAGCACAGTCCACCATCAGCCATATGGGCCATTGCTGCCATGATCATCCCAGCCACATGAGTGCTTCTCTGGGATTCTCTGAAGTCAACACCAACCAACAAGTCAATAAACTGTCTGATACTCCTCCTTCCTGTTGACTATGTTCAGTTGCACCTTCTGGGTCTTTTATACCTGCTGGTTCTATTCTGGGTGTTGCAACTCTGACTGTTTGTTCTTTCCACCGTTCAGGGACTTCCTTGTTCCCTTCCCTTGTTCAGGACCAGTCTGATTGTAGTTTGGAGGTCCTTCCATTGTTTTAGGACTTCAATCGTAGTTCAGAGGTCCTTCCATCGTTCAGAGCTGGTGTCTTCAGTCTTTCAGGACCACCTCTTCCCCATTTGTATACTGGTGCCTCTTGCTGAATGCACCCTTGCCATCTGTCTCTGTGCAGTTAACATGGGCCTGCACTATTCCCTTTATTGTTTGCGAGTGCCATCCTCGCCACCACAACGCTGTTGACTGACACATCTCTAAACTGTTTCCTTTCTGTGCTGTTGATCGTCTATCATACAATGTTAAACTACTTCCTGTTATGAATCCTTAAGATCACCTCTAAGTCCCTGGATCACCTTTTCTGATCCTCTAGAAGCCACTTTCGCTCTAAGGTACTCTTATCTAATCTTATCTATAGGGGGGACCAAAACCCAAAATCTTCGCCCATAAATCCTGGACCAATGGACCGATCCCTTGGCCCCA
>JBBPJT010000114.1:0-51951 GCA_038088895.1 Xerocomus potaroensis | reverse complement strand
CACAGGTACCCAGGTGTCACGTTGTCTCGGAGGTTATGTATCGAGATTTCTGTTCGCCGTGTTGATCGCGCGGGCATCGTAGCCAATCGGAAAATTCCGGCATGATGTGGCGGATCCAAAAAAGAGGGCCGCCGATGGTTCGGCAGACCAAAGTTTGAATTCAGTTCAAGTTCATACTCCGCGGAGAAGGATAAACACCAGCAAACTTGGGTGTGTATAAGTTAGAGCGGTAAGTAGAAACATCACCTTTCTCAAGAACTTTTATCTCCTGCCCTTTTGCCCTATCGGTCCACCTGCTCCCTTTCATTTTCGCACATGGTCATGAAACGCAAACTTGACTTGGACCCCTCTGAGGACTTACCCCAGGTTTGCCCGCTAGACCTCCTACCACCCACGCATATTCACCACCTGCTAGACCGTTAAGCAATTAAAACTGATTCCATTCCCTGGCTATGAACCCGACCATGACGTCGCTATGTCTGATTGTTCCTCTTCTGACTCGGAACAATTTTTCTCTGAGAACTATCATGCACGTCTCGTATCTACTGCCAGCACGTCAAGCAGCTTGTCGGATGCGGTCGACTATAGTTCTCGTAAGTGATTGTGTACCGGCATTGACTACTTTCTGGAACATCTCTAATGCGCAATCATCATCCGTCAGCGCTCTATCCCAGATATAGCGCTCATCAGCCACTTCTTGACCCCTCCGAATCTCCCAAGGTCGTTGGTCTGATGCAACCCGTCGGCAACTTCTCGCACCATGGGTAGGTTGATTCTACCACCTTGCCGCTGTAGTGATTTGAAGGCATTCGGTCGTTGATAAACACTTCAATTCTGTCAGCTCTCAGTGTTCCCAAATACCCAAGCTCCGTGTTGCATGCTCTGCCGGCCTCGACGGTTCGAGAACAATGTGGAGCTTTTGCGAACAGTGCGGTGCAATATCCATGGTTGATACCGACTAAGCTGTAGCCCTGCTCACCCGGCTTTCGTCATTTTCTCCTCTTCTGTTTATCTTTTTTTTATTTTACTGATGTGTCACGCATGCCTCCCTCTTGGACGTTCTGCGACCGAAAACTCGAAAGCGCCTGTCGATGCACCTACCCGGCAAATTCCCTTTCCCACTTAGTCCCTACCTCACCCTCGTCTCTCGCCAACATCTGGGCACTTTCGACTCGATGCGCTAGTCTCACCACAAATATCGACATTCGTCTCTGCTTCCGTATCTTGCTACTGCACTGCTACACCAGGTCTCCCGCCTCCGACATGTTGTCCTGTATATAGTTGCTTTGTAAAACGTACTACGCTTGAGCAATCATGCCCCTCCTTTCCGTTCGCCGTGTGTGTGAGTGCGGAACGCGTTTGTGTGTCCCGTTGTATGGTCACAGCCACATGTAGAGACAGACTCACGTCCTCTCATGACCCAGACGACACTACTTCAGTACGAAGCACCTTGTGAGTCGATCCGTGACCGTTTGTCGATTGCGGTCTGATACCAACGGAGGGCCCGTCCATGCCATCGACTGGTGCAAGGCCGCAGCGCCCGGCCACCAGTCTCGGCCTCGTTCAGCGTTTCGACTCGGCATTGCATCCTTCACAGAGGATTTTCGCAATCGGATCGCAGTAGTCGGTCTTCAAGACGAGCGTGTACTTGTCGAGGACGATTATACTGACTACCCTGACTTTGTTACCCTTGTCGAGGCCAATCACGGATACCCCGCAACGAGTTTGCAATGGCAACCTGCCAGTGCAGGCGGCTTCCCCTGGTCAGGAAAGACGCCATCTGCCGAGTTACTTGCCACTACTGGCGATGCACTCAGGGTTTGGGAATACTTTGGAGATGCACCGCCAGCGTCGTCCACGTACGTAGGGAGACAGCCCGTCGCTGGCGGTCACCGTTTGACTCTGAAAACTGCTTTATCTGGGGTAGGCCTGTGCTTTTCATGTTCTATTTTCTTTTTTTTCGCTCATTTTTTTTCGGTAGCAATCAAAGGTACAAAGCCAAAATACGGGTGCACCTTTAACGAGTTTCTCTTGGAACGAAAAGGCACCCAGCCTCGTTGTGACATCGTCTATTGATACCACATGTACGGTCTGGAATATCGACACTGCAACTGCCATTACTCAGCTTATCGCGCACGACCGGGAAGTCTATGACGTTGCCTGGCTTCCGGGTTCTACAGACATATTCGTTTCTGTTGGCGCTGATGGGAGCCTCCGTGCCTTTGACCTGCGGAGTTTGGAGCATTCTACGATTCTTTACGAGACACCTACACCGAAGGGCGCACCCCCTCCAACAGCATCCACCCGCCTCCCAACATCCCCGCTCCTTCGCATCGCGTTCAATCCTGCTGACTCAAATTACATGTCCACCTTCCACATGGATGGGGCAGATGTACAAATTTTGGACATGCGAAGTCCAGGTCAGCCCGTCATCGAATTGAGGGGACACCGCAGCCAAGTAAACTCCATGGGGTGGAGTACCACAGATCGGCCCTTACTTGCCACTGCAAGTGAATATATTCCGGTATCTAGTTTCGAACCGACGTAACTCACGCTTGGGTAGGTGATGATTGTCAAGTGTTGTTGTGGGACCTTTCAGGTTATACACAGACGGCGACCTCGCCTCGTACAGGAAACTCTCGCCTGAACTCTCCAAGACCAGACGTAAAGAAGAGAATTGTCACTGATCCGATTATGGCGTATTCTGCCAGCGGCGAAGTGACAAATCTTGCGTGGTCGCCGCAAATCGCGGGAATGACAATGAACACTGGTCATTCGACAGCCCCTGGTGAATGGCTTGCTATTGCTAGTGGAAAATCGGTCAAAGCACTGAAGGTGTGATAAGGATGATGGGGATGATCAGATTTGCCGTACCATGATTGCAAGATTTACTTCGACTACTTAGCTACTCGTCAAACATGAACACAGATGCGAGGTATACAGTATACAGCCTTGTTGTGGGCCCTGTGACACCCTGTTTTCCCATGTGGTCCGCATTTCAAGTGATATTACCCACAGAATGGACAGTCGCTTGACAACGCTTGTCCCAGCACTTCCATTAAAGCCTCATGGGCCGGATAGTGAGCTGACCTGTAACTACCGGTTCAACGCTAACCGCCGTGCCGAATACGTGCAAAGCGTGATGGTGTCACTGGCCGTGGTGGAATTATAACTACTAATTCCGGTGGGGCACATGGCACACACTGGCACCATACCCGCGATCATGACATTCATAGAGCTGGGTTATTGCGGGTTTCCCTCGGGTCCTCTTCTCCCTTCTCCCGAGCAAGACAATGCCTAGCACTTTTCCAGCTATCGACAATGGCCAGGCAGTCCAGAGAAATACCTCGAAATCACTCTCATCAGATGCCAAGGATAGGGTAGACGTAGAACACGTTCGCGCGCTTACGGACAGCAACGAAAAGGAAGAGCGAGCCAACGAAAGCGAGTTCAATAAGAAACTACGGACCGTCTCTCTTGTTGGACTGGCTGCGCTAATCTTTGGTTGGTGGATTTCCTCCATAGTATTAAAGGCGACACGCAGCAGATGGTAAGTTTGCAGTTCGAGATCACTCTCGCATCGGTACTTGATAATCCTGTAGGGTTGTGCAGACAGTCTTTGCTTGGTTCTTCTTAACGTAAGCGAAAAATATGTTCCCGAATTCAAGGACCTTCTGACCCTCGTTCCAGCGTTATCGCGTTTCGGTTTATCCCGAATTCAGTAGTCACACGTCCAGTGGCTGCTCTATGGATTCCTCTCGTCCAGAGCCCTTGGTATCGTTTGCCCCGCCACCTGAGATTGGCTATTGGTTGGCTGTGTCTTCTTGGCGTTGTTTTCGGATCTGCGTTCGGCTTCTCGCTCAATGCGGTGTGCAGGAATGTTCAATGGATTTTCCCGCAATGCTAACCACTGACGGCACAGGACGACAACTATGGTCACAGAGCAATCTCTGTGTTGGGCTTGTTCGTTTTCCAGTGTGGTTTCTACATCTCCTCTACAAACCGCTCTGCCATATGCTGGTACGACCTGCATGGTTTTCCACCTAACCAGCCATCTGACAAGTATCAAGGCCCACTGTCATCGTTGGGCTCTTCATCCAGCAGGCGGTTGCTCTGTTTGTACTTAAGACGAACGCTGGCTACTCACTTTTTCACTACATTGCGGATCTGGCATATGACTTCCTGACGCAAGCGTACGTTGGTGCGCAGTTTTTCTTCGATGCTGAAACCATAGCCAAACACTGGTTTTTTGTCAACACTGTTCGTTGAACGTTTCGTGGCATGTTTTTCAGCAACATTAACGTGTTATAGCTCTCGGCTATCATATTCTTCATCGCGGTCGTGCAAATGCTTTACTATGTGAGTGCTTTTTTTTGTTCCTGTTAACCTGATTCGTTCTGAGACTAAAATAAAGCTCGGAGTAATGCAATGGATTATCAAAGGATTGTAAGTTAGACTTTCTGTGCTTCCAGAAATATTCACGCCCTCAAACAAGCGCGTGGTTCTTCTTCAAATTGATGAACGTTTCTGGTGCCGAGGCTGTCGTCGCCTCTGCCTCACCATGGGTTGGTCAGGGAGAGTCGGCTTGCTTGGTCAAACCCTACGTCGATGTTATGACACCATCTGAGATTCACCTTGTTATGACATCTGGCAAGTATGGACAACTCATTGTTGAAGATTGCCACTGACAAAGGTGCTCAGGATTTTCGACTATTTCTGGCGCGGTACTCAGTGCATACGTCTCACTTGGCGTCCCTCCCCAGAATCTTGTCACATCTTCCGTTATGAGTATTCCTGCTTCCATAGCTATCAGCAAAATGCGCCTCCCGGAATTAGACGAGCCTGTAACTCGTGGACGTGTTGTCGTTGACCGCGGAGAACAGAAGCCCGAGGATGTCCCTGTGAACGTGCTCCACGCGTTTTCCAAAGGTGGTCTGTTCGGACTGAATGTTGCTGGTCAAATTCTGTGAGCTCGCTCTCTTGCGAAACATCCTTGTACTGACATGATACATGACAGGACAAACGTGCTAATTATTCTATCCCTCATTTCGACTATCAACGGCGTGTTAACTTGGGTTGGTCGAGGATTTGGGATTCACCACCTGACGCTGCAACTTATCTTGGGATATATCGGATACCCTGTTGCGTTCTTCCTCGGTTTGTGATGTCCTATTCAGCGTGTATATCTTCTCACGGATTTTCCAATCAGGTGTGCCGTCTGGTGAGATCCTGCGTGTCTCCCAGCTGCTTGCCACGAAATTGATAGAAAACGAGTTCGCTGCTTATATCGGTACGTGCTTCACTAGATCAAGGGATCTTACGAGATTGAAGTTGGCGTAGAACTTCAAGCTATCCAGGCTAGTTCTAACCCCCTCTCTCCGCGCGCATACACGATTGCCTCGTACTCGCTGTGTGGTTTTGCAAACTTGAGTTCAATGGGTATCCAGATTGGTGTGCTTAGCGCCTTGGCCCCATCTCAGGCAAAAAATATTGCCACGCTTGCCGGGTCGGCTATGATCTGTGGATTTATTTCGTGAGATTTAATCCATGTTTCTGCTAGAACTCCCACCTTAACTCCCCACCCTGCAGGACTTTGCAAACCGCCGGGATTGCGTACGTGCCTTTGGCCCCCAAGCTGTGGCGGGATACTAATTAATATTCTCAGAGGAATGCTGATATAATAATATACGCGCTTGATTGTTGCCTTTCCCTTGCTTGCTTTGGTTCGCTTCAGTCTCTAGCTAGGTTGAAGTTGGTGTATGCGGTTAAGCAATCCAAATATATTCTTCTAAAGTATCTCAAACGCACATTTGCAAACGAACTAACCTAGACAAGCAAGGTGATCAAGGAGTGCAGGCCACGGTGTCTACCAATAATTTGGAGCTGGGGTGAGCACCCAGATAAACCCAGTCCTCCAATGTCGAACTCGTGGATGTCACCTGACGGTAATCTTGTAGTCAGCCGCCCGCAACCCCCTGGCTGACTGGGAAGGCTAGCCACCGTTAGCCGCCAGCGTATTTATGAATTCCGAGTGTGATTCTTTCACCCAGTGCAACGATGGCGCCTACACTTTCACCCACTCCCAGTCATTCGTCAATCTCTCTATTGGGAAGACATCTTCATCATCTCCGACACCAGGCACTAGGTTTCCATCATCTACCTGGACGATCTTCGGGTTCGCGGACTGAAATGTTCAAACCACGTACGCTGAACCCTGCGCCACAACCATCGTTGGTCCCCGAGGGTACAACGCCCCCCCAGTTTGGTCCTACGCCATCTCAGTCGATCATGATTGCTTCCGAACCATCAGCAGCCCCAGTCGGGGGTGGTCAATCGCAAAGCCCAAACCAACCAGAAGACATACCGGGGAATATCGTAGTGGCGATCGTCGTCATGGTCCTCATCCTGGGCGGACTCATCGGCTTGGTCGTCGGAGGGGAAGTACTACGAAGAGAGGCAAAGACCACAAGCAAAAGAATCTCGCCCGCGTCCTCGAGGGGTGCTGAACGACGAGAATCCAAGTTTCGCGAGGGTGCGACCATACCAACAGAGCAAAGTACTCAAAGGACCCCTGAGAAGTTTCCGTACGACGAGAAAACATTAACGCCACTCGCTCGACCACTCCCCGTTCTAAAGAGGGAGCGACAACAGAAGTTCTCCGGAGTCTGGCCCATCCGCAGCTTATCGCGTGTTCTGTGCGGTCGTCGATCGGGCCCAGAGCAGGATGAATGTAGTCGTCAACGACCTGTTCCAGAGGCAAGCCCGCAGACGACATGGTCCGAATTCTCCCCGGTTTTGCTCTACGCTGCGTCACCTCGCACTGTCCTCACCCGTATACCAGAAGAACATGAAGAGGATCGCCAGAGCGAAGCACATGGAGATGTTGGGATGAGTAGGTGGGCACATGGCACGTTCCCGAAAGATTTGGGTACATCTGGGTCGTCCATGACAATAGAGCGCCGTGATCCTCAAGATCGCGTGAACGCTTGTGCAGCGGGGACGAAGGAGGACGCTAAATCTTTGGAAAGCTCAGCTCCGGAGATGACTTCAGACGGGGACGAATCATCGATGGCATCTCTGGAGAGTCTCGGGGAAAGTGCCAATGAGGAGGTATTCGAGCTAAGACGTGTGCAGACGACGAGCATGCAGATGAACAAAGGTGTGCTACTTTCGTTCAACTCGAAAGACAATGGGACGACACACGAGGAACTCGAATGTGGTTCTTCGCAGCGACCTTGTATCGGGAACGGGGCAGATGGAAGCAAAGACCCGGGTATTGAGCGGGAGCTAAGTCTATCGATGATTGGTGGAAGCTTTAGTGCGGTGAACTTGGACGAGTTTCCCTCGCCGCCGTCGATACTTCCAATGATTCCGAGTTTTGTTTCTGGTTTCTAGAAGTCCAGTAAGAAATAGCTAGAAGTAGTACTTGCACAACATTTGGATCTAAACGCGCATTCATCATGAGCTTGCTCGTACTGGGTTCTGGTCTCATACTATCGGTCACTTTGGGTGCCCTTGTTTTTGGCTTGGCTGTACTCCACAACTCGAACCCACATCGACCCAACGTACTATGGAAACTGGCCGGACCACCCGTGCGGAGCCCTTTCGGAAACCACCTCTCTTTTGTGCTCAGGTGTGCTGTTGGACGCCAGAGTTCGGGTCTCGTACTCACCATCGTTCGACCCGACAGTCCCTCTAGGTCTCCAAAGGCACACGCCCTGTTTGTGAAAAAGTATGGAAGGAACGTACGCATCAAGGGCGTTCTCCCTGTAGGCGCGTTCCGTGCTGTCTGTGGATTCAACTCACCCCCTGCCGTAGTGGGACAACCGCCTGCTTCCCCTCGATCCTGTCTCTCTGTCACATGTGCTCAAGAATAATACCATTTACGAGAAACCGTGGCAGTCACGTCGACTTATCTCTAGTCTCATTGGCTGTGGCATGCTCTCTGCAGAGGGC
This sequence comes from Xerocomus potaroensis, assembly GCA_038088895.1. NCBI lineage: Eukaryota > Fungi > Basidiomycota > Agaricomycetes > Boletales > Boletaceae > Xerocomus > Xerocomus potaroensis. The sequence continues at coordinate 43,995 of JBBPJT010000114.1, read as the reverse complement.
CATGTCCACAGACGCCAACGAAAGGTTGTTACGCCTGCATTTTCCATTCAGAACTTGAGGGCACTCGTGCCACTTGTGTTTTGCAAGGGAGGCGAGCTCCGGGACAAGTGGTTTGAACTCTTTGACATGCCTCCTATCAAAGAAGAGGGCGTTGAAATCGATGTATGTCACTGGACAAGTCGGGTAGCTTTTGATGTGATCGGCCTAGCGGGTAGGGAATCTCTGTGGTCGATTGGCCCACATAACTGAACGTCAGGTCAACAGGGTTTGATTATCACTTTAATGCCCTTCAAGACCAGTCGGACGAACTCTTTTTGGCTTACAAGGAGATGTTTGAAACTGCTATCGCGCAACACAATGAATTACTTACATTGCTCTGGATATATTTCCCCGCTCTCAGTGTGTTGCTCGTGAGTATTCATGGTACGCTCTTCGGGAGCCTCACGACTTACCATTCGTGCAGCGTGATACACGAGTTGAGACTGTGAAGCGTTGTCGTGCTGTCATTGATCGAGTTGCTGGGAAGCTCATCCAGTCAAAGATAGCCAGAATTGTGGAAGGTCAGGACACTGACACCGCACCATCCCAGAAGGACCTCCTGAGTCTGTTGCGTGCGTGATCTGCAAACTCTTCTAACTCAGTTGATGAAATGAATCCCGCAGTGAAATCAAATATGGCGACAGACTTGCCCGCTGATCAGAGGATCTCAGATGAAGACATCCTTCACACCATCAACACATTTATGTTTGCAGGCACTGATACGACATCCCTTGCCCTCACTTGGACTCTGTCTTTACTGGCAGATCATCCTGAGGTCCAGACCCACCTTCGTGCTGAATTGCTTGAGATCATGCCCCCGACACCATTGTCACGCTTGACATCCGAGGAAATGGAATCCTTGCACCTTTCAATATCTGATTGTCCCTACTTGGACAACGTACTTCGCGAGTCATTACGACTTTCACCACCCATACATTCCTCTTTGCGCGTCGCCACGCAAGATGATGAGATACCGACATCGTACCCTGTCCACCTCCGCGACGGAAGCATATCGGATCAGAGGTCTATCCATATACGAAAAGGGGAAATCGTGCACGTGCCTCTGGAGGCTCTCCATCTGGACAAAGAAATTTGGGGCGAGAATGCATGGGAGTTTGAGTGAGTGCGATCAAGCGTGTCGATGAAGTGACCGTTCACGTCCAACGTTTGGGTTGCTAGTCCAGATCGCTGGGAACATCTGCCAGAGACCGTCCAGGCCCTCCCGGGGGTCTATTCCAACCTTCTCACCTTCTCCGCCGGTCCCAGGGTATGTCTACCTATCTCCGGAGATGCCTAGATATACATTATGATCCACATCATTTTGTAGTCTTGCGTTGGCATGCGTTTTTCTGTGATCGAGATCAAGACCCTTTTGTACATTCTTTTGACTAATTTCATTTTCGTGCAGACGGGGAAGAAGATCTTCAAGGCCAACGTGTAAGTGTTCCTGTTGTTTAGAGTTTGCTGTTCATCTCGAGGCGCCACCCAGAGTCCTCACTCGTCCCTACATCGTCGACAGGTTCGAGGAAGGTAGCCAGTGTCCTCTGTTGGTGAAAAAAGTTGGACTTTGACACTCCATCTACACTATCGATGAATTATCAATTACTTCGTTCTCATCAAATTATGTCGTTCGCAGCAGTTGCGAACGAAATAAGTTAGTTCCACATGGCCTTGCTCTGCAAGGTAAATATAATATCAAATCACGATGTAGTCGATACAAACGGACAGGTAGAAAAATACAGCGTAAAGCATACACAAAGTTGTAACTAGGGCTTTGGACTAGTTTGTCACTAGGGATACATCGGATCAGGTTGATTTTTTACGCACAAGCCAATAATAACAGATAAGTTAACCCTGGGCAGTAATTGCTTCCCGGCTGGTTGCTGAGGGCCTGCTGGACCCCGCCAGATTCTTCCCCCATGCGATTAGCTCCCGGCTCGCCGTTTTTGCGGCTCTGACAAGATTTTTCACTTTTTCTTTGCTCGTCAGCCGACGGAGAGAGTTTTTCTGTTCGTGCGAAGTCTCTTCCACGCAGAGAATGTCCATATCCATGAAAGAGCCGGGGGTGCGATCCTCATCGAGAGGGTCCACGGGACCGATTTTTGGCACAACATTGGGGCGAGGCGGACTCGGACTTGGTACAGGGGGATACAAGGAACGATAGGTATGTATAGGTCGAGATAGATTGCAATGTGAGAGTTCATGGTCCGAGTGTTCCTTCTTCAAACGTCGTGGAGGAGGAAGAGATGGTCGTCTATCCTTGCGGTAATCGACGTAATGAGAGGATCGCCCATCAGACTGCGATTTGCGATGATTATACGGGGCATGCGCTTCTAGCTTCAGTAGACTGCGTTCCAGTCTATCTAGTGAAGAACACCGGTTGGACGGCGAACTTGGCGTAGGCTTCGGGGGAGGTTCGCGAGGATGGATGAATGTTTCGTCCGGATCTACCACGTCCCGGAGGGGAACTTGATCGATCTGCGGGTCGAAGTGGAATACTTGCCCCCGACGTCTAGTGTGGGGCGGAGATGGACGGACACCACTGGTCCTCTGACGAATGAACGGCGATGGAGTGTTTGTGGCATTATCGGGGCATGTGTTATTGCACGAGGTGGATGGAGTGACAGGTAGATGGACAGGGCTGTCTAAATCCGTAGAGTACGCAAAACCGGTGTTCCCATGTTTACGGGAAGTAAGCGATTTGGTGGAGGTAGGTGTGAGGGGTGGGTTATTGGGTACTTGTTTTGATCTATTAGAGACAAGGGAGTGACTTTCATTGGGAGGAGGGTAGAGATCATCCGGGGCGAGCCCGACAAGGAGACTGATCTCGTGGATGAGGAGGCTATAGCGTGACGGATCGTGTGGATCGGTAGGGTCGACGATGGCGGGATGAGAAGCTTCCCACAAGAAATCGTCGGCGGCGCGATCCTGGCGACCGAATGGGTCAAGCTTACTGTTCTTCCGACAGACTTGGATATCTTCCTGGCCAGGAAGGGGGTCCGCGAGAACGTCAGTATAGCAACTGGAGGGGTCAGTTGTAAGCAACGTTGAGAGGGGAAATAACACACCTCCAGACGGAGGACGGCGAAGAGGGAGGGGAAGAAGATGGACGCATGAAAGAGAGATGGCAATGCACAAGAGAGAATGCTGCTAAATATTATATTCGTTCGATTTGGCACCCCGCCGGTTGATTAAATCCTTGTCTGCAATGACCCACTGATCGTACTGGTCGTAATTACAACATTGTCTACAACATTGTCGGATGGAACAATACGAGTATTAATATGCCCTTTTCGCCGACAGCTGCAAATGAGCGCTGTGCTCATCATATGGCACCTTCGTTACGGGTATCTCTCGCCAGAGATCCGGCGTGAGGAACGCGTATGTTTTCGTGATCTGCACCCAGCGATTAGCAGTGGTCATTCTCACTCATGGCTGATCACATACAGCGGCAAACGTGGCCTTCAGGAAGTTGCCCATCGTGGCTGTCGATCCTCTCGACTGTGTGTAGCAGTCCTCGATACCCGCCAACTGTAACAGTCGCTTCGAGGCTGGGGCAGCAACGATACCAGTGCCCCGAGGCGCAGGGATCAATCTGCACGTGACAGAACCAACCTTTCCGCTGACTTTGGACGGCACTGTGTGCGGGTTACCGAGACGGGCACCCCAGTAGCCTCTGCGCACTGGAATTACGGACAGTTTCGCGAGGATGATAGCACCGCGGATTGCAGTCGCGACTTCCTTGGCACATTTGACACCCAGTCCCACGTGTCCGTCGAAATCGCCGATAGCGACGAACGCTTTGAATCGTGTGCGCTGACCGGCGCGAGTTTGCTTTTGAACGGGCATAATCTTCATCACTTCGTCCTTGAGTTTTGGCAGGAAAAAGTCGACAATCTGGTACTCTTTCACTGGGAGAGAGAAGAGGTAGATTTCCTCCATAGACTTTATTTTGCCACCCTTGACCAGACGTCCAAGCTTGGTGACAGGAACCCTGTGGGAGCTGCTTGAATATCATCATTGTCCAACAATCTGGCCACGAACCATTCCTTTTCTTCGTCCTTACGACCCCCACGACGCGGACCGCGGCGGCCACGACCACGGTCACCACGGCCACGTCCAAATCCACCCCGACCTCGTCCTGAATCAGCCATTTTTATTTTTCAGATGTGCTGTGGACGCGATCAGTCAGTCATGGTATCCAATGGGGAGGAGAGCCATCCAGCAAGAGAGCAGCCAGAAATCGTCCAAGGCTTGCAGGGATCGGGAACGAGGCATATACTGTACATCTGCATACAGGATGAATTAGAGAGACACTCACCAATCTTGACTATGGCGACTTCGCGTTGTGCTGCTGGTCAATGCTCACAACGCCACTGGACATACAGATCTGTGCCATAGCCTGCCCTAAACTACCGATATGACCCCCAGACACCCATATCCCCTGCCCCGACACACCATCCCACCCGTCGACACTTCAGCGGACACAAGAAAAATATGTGAATACATCCAGGTTGTGAATGGGACAACCAAGACCAGTTTTAAAGTACGTGCCTTTAGTTTGTGGTAGTCAGAAGAGTCTTCGGGGGACACAATGGTGATCCGATGACCGATCTTGTCGCTAAGCAAACCCTTGCACCAGCACTAGCACCATCCCAGCTCTCTTTTGCACTCACACCAAGTCAGGTACTCACCGTTCTGTCCAGAAACCATCACCGCCGTTCTTATTTTCTGTATACAGCTCTAGTTTATTCCACCCGTCGCCGCAGTCACGTCGGAACAACATGTCGCCGTCTTCCATCTCGAATTGTACGCAACAGCAATCTAGTCTTTGCCCCACGTCCGTATATCTCCTCTTTTCACCTTTTCACCCCTCATTTTCTCGCTGCAGCAACGGCCGTCACGCCGTTGGGGATGGGGCTTTCACTTCCGACACCACACCAAATGTCCTTGCCGTCTGCTACATGCAAGGCACTGACGATATGTACTATTATTCTACTACATTCTCTGGCGGCCCCGGGGTATGTCCCATTGTTTTCCGTCTCACATATCCAGACTTATTCAACACAGTGGCGTTTTTGACATCCGCAACGCAAAATGCCCTCCCAACAATGGAGGGTCGTCAGACTGTGTGACAGGCAGTCTGGCGTCTATGATTTCCCGATCCCCCAATTCATCATTTTCACTTTCACCTCTCGAGAAAGCACCAATTAATAATTTCACAAGCACCCGAATTCCAGCCATCGTACCATCAAGACACATCCCCGCAAGATCCGAATCTCCCTCTAGTCTCCTCACTCCACCGTTAACCCCAGATGACAGCGACGCAAGTGGTGCTCATGGTATACTTACCAAGCATTCAAAGGATGCTCTGGATCTTCTCTTGAACATCTTTCCTTGTGACGGATTGAGCATTTTACCTTTTGCTAAAAGCGTCGTTGTCTCTGTGCCAAACATGGGTGTTACCTTTGATGGAGTCGTTCTCGAATTGCCTGGAAGGTCGAAGACGCTATATGTTGATGGTAAAAACGCCCCAGCCGTCAGCCTTCGCGAAAGGTGCCCCCGTCTCTCTGTACCTCTGTCCGGCTAACGTCCAAACTCTGCAGTATTGTCGCCCTTCTAGAACTCGCCGATGATCACCTGCATTGTTCCGCTCTCATAATTGTCCTCAACAAGTCGTTTAGTGGACTCAACGATCTCCTGCATTCACTTATGTACGTCGGTGGAAGCGTTGTCACTAAACCACCCTTCCAGGTTAACCCAGCGTACATCCTTGTCGGTGTGGAGATTTTTTAAGTGGGCTATGGTCATGGGAATGTCTTGGAATATTCGTGTTGTTGGGTTGAATGACTCCGTCCTAGATTCGAATTACATGCTGTACATCCGATCCGCCAATGATTCTAGCTTCGTTCTGCACCACTGCTTGAACGTCCCGTCCGTTCATCACTCAAAAACTTGAACGCGATGGGTGGCTTCGTGGACATCCTTCATGCACTGGCCAAATTCTTGTGTGGTTCGCCGGCTCATGAAGAACCACCAGAGTCTGATGTGCCTGTGCCACCGTCCATCCTACGGCACCAAACAGTCGTTCCTCAACACCAAGTGAGTGTTGTCCCGTATATGACACCTATCATTTGAACGTGTCATAAACGAGATAGCTCCCGCTCGGACACGCTTATGCGCAGGGGCAAGAGCTAAAGCCATTGTCTCGTCCTCCTCCTCTGAGGACACGGCGGGTACGTGTCCGTTTAATGGTGCCTCTGTTGCTCGAACGTGTCATTGACGAGACGGCACCCGTTCGGACACGTTTATACATACACAGGAGCAACAATCAAAGCCATTGCCTCGCCCTCCTCTTCCTCCAAGAACTCAACAGGTATGTGTCTACACGTGACGCTTTACCGTTTGAATGCGTCGTAATCGAGGTGGTACCCGTGACACGTTTATATGTAGGAAAAAGAGCCGAAACTACCGACTTATCCACCGACAAGTTCAAAGCCTCGACAGGTGTGTGTCCGAATAGCGCCCTTTGCTTGAACTCGTCATAGCACCTGTAGCATATTTATACGCAGGAACAAGACCTAAAGCCATTATATTACCATCCTCCTACAAGCCCAACTCCGCAACAGGTAAGTGTCTGTTTTCGATATATTATCGCCTGAAGGCGTCACAAACGGGCCAGCATTCGTTTGGATTCGGGTTCCCGCCGGAGCAAGGATTAGGGTCATCATTCCACCGTTCTACTAGTCCGACTCCTCAACGGGTAAGTGTCCGCTTTCGATGTATTATTGCCTGAAGGCGTCACAAACGAGCCAGCATTCGTTTGGATTCGATTTTCCGCCGGAGCGAGAATCAAAACTATTATCCGACCGTCCTACAAGTCCAAGACTTCGACAAGTACGTGCCCATATATAACACCTTATTCCCCGAGGGCATAACCGAGGTGGGACCTCTGCCGCATTTAAACACAGGAAAAAGAGCCAAATCTATTATCTTACCCCGTTACAAGTTCAAAATCTCGACAGGTATGTGTCCATTTATGGCTCTTTAATCGCTTGAGCGCGTCGTAAACGGGATGGCATCCGTGACGGGTTTGTACACAGGAACAAAAGCAAGAGTTATCATCCCACCGTCCTACAAGTCCGAGACCTCAACGTGTACGTATCCGTCTTTTTACTTGAACGCGTCATAACCAAGGTGGCATCTGCAACACGTTCATACACAGGAAAAAGAGCCAAAGCCAATATCTTACCCCCCTACAAGTTCAAAATCTCGACAGGTATGTGTCCGTTTATGACTCTTTAATCGCTTGAGCGCGTCGTAAACGAGATGGCATCCGTGACGGGTTTGTACACAGGAACAAAAGCAAGAGTTATCATCCCACCGTCCTACAAGTCCGAGACCTCAACGTGTACGTATCCGTCTTTTTACTTGAACGCGTCATAATTAAGGTGACATCTGCAACACGTTCATACACAGGAAAAAGAGCCAAAGCCAATATCTTACCCCCCTACAAGTTCAAAATCTCGGCAGGTATGTTTCCGTTTATGACGGTTTATTACCAGAACGTGTCATAAACGGGACGGCACGCAGGACCAAGAGTTGGATCCCATCCCATCCCCCCCTACAAGTCCGAGACCTTGGCAGGTACGTATTGCACAAATCATATCTTACTGGGGTATAAATTCTCCTCAAGGGCCAAAATCAAATCAATCATCGTGATGAGCACTATGCAGCCTTTCGCGCTAAAGCGATCCAACATGGTGATTTGATGGCGCGGGCTTTTCAAGACAGTCATGAGGCGTACAGTGGGGGTGACCGTGCTCGTGCTAAGGAGCTCTCAGAGAAAGGCAAGGAACACAAACGCACGATGGAGAGCCTCAATGCCGAAGCTAGTGCCTGGATATTTAAACGTGAGTGAGGTTCTTCTTCCGCGGAGCCACGATAGATCGTGTGGATTGGAAACAGAGAATAACTTGGTAAGCGGCCCTTGTCTGTTTTCTCCCTGAACTTTATTGAGGTTAACGCTGGGCAGGAAAGTAAACCCGGTGAAATTGACCTCCACGGTTTGTACGTTAAAGAAGCTGTTTCATATGTCGACAATAGCATTCAAGAGGCGCGACAAAGAGGTGACGCCGAGATTCGGTTCATTGTCGGCAAGTTGCAATCCCTCTTGCCGAGACTTGTAGCCAATGGATAATTGTTTAGGAAAAGGATTGCATTCGGACGGCAATGTCGCAAAAATCAGACCCGCAGTTGAGGATTTCATGAAAAAGTGAGCAGGGAACCTCTCTTTAGCTATGACAACATCCCCAAGTTTTCTAGGAACGATATACCAATTGAAGTGGATCCTCGTAATACCGGCGTACTCATCGCGCAGTTGCGTTGAGACCAATTGCCAGTCCCAAGGCCTGATTATGGCCCTGATACGATTTGTGTTATGTTATGTTATGTAAACTCACGACTTACGTATATAAATTGATGTATTAACGATATGACGAGTTGATTCGGATGTTTGTCAGTCTCCACCTTGTCACTGAAACCCATGTCATGTCCCAACGGTCTTCATCAGACTGTACACCAGACACGAAATATGTTGCGTTTTGTCGCTCACAGGTTATGTAGACGTGCGTCCACAAGTTCCAACCCGTATCCGTATCCTACCCATTCGAATCCGCAACCACACCAAATCTTCCACCTGCCCAGGTCCGCCACCCAGCAGCAAATTAAAGAGCGATGTCGGTAGACTCTCCATGAGGCCCTCGAATGACTCAAGCCTTTTCCTTTTTTTGTTTCACGCTAGACTATGATCTCGTCCGCATCTACCACCCGGATTCCCCCATTTCCCGGAAATACCCAGCAGAAATGTCTCAGGCACGGTTCCAGTCCGTAGCCAAGGCATACGATCTGATGCGGGGCAGGAGCGTTGCTACGGAAGAAGTCATGACGAACCGCGAGCGTCCTGTGGATCCAACGCGTTTTTTTCGACCCGGAGCGAGCGGACGCCCCCATTTTGACGAGACGCCGGGGGACGAGCGCTGGAAAGAGCGGATACTGTTGGCAGGGGCGATGCTCGTGAGTTGTCCTCCGTATCCATGGGACGTATATCCAACGGGATTCAAGGCTATTGTTGGGTTTGCTGTGCAAACGGTTGTTGCTCGCCATCAAGCGATGTTGCGAGCGACTCAGGGTGCTCGAGGCGGTTCGTCGGGACAAAAATACCCCCTTGTCGATGAAGCGTTGGCAGAGCCGACCGAGTCCACGCGCTCCCGGTAATATCTGTGTTCCACCGGTCTGGTTTGGCGTTCGGCGTGATCTGTTCAAGGGTACAGGAGTACGTGATGTTCAGAAGAGCTTTTAAAATACAATTGCAGTTGAGTCGTCAACGGGAAGATTTCTATTCGAGTTATTCTATGACACTAGACGGGCGAGATCGAGTCCGCCTAGCCAATCTGACACTAGCACCCCTAGTGTCCGCCCAAGCGCACTAGACCAGCCAAGCCATGGGACGCGACAAGACTACGGGGCCAAGATAAATTACTAGTAATGGTGGATTGAGACATTATGACCACAGCATATGTATAAATTATACTAGCCAGACACGAGGCGACCACAGCGTAGCGCAGGCACGTACTGGGGACCGGATAACACTGCAAACGACCTGTAAAATGGACAACACCAGGCGGAAGGGCGAGCAGGGCCACTATTCCGCAATCACCGAGAACTAGGCTCAATGGTCGATTGTGTTGCCAGAACTCGGTCCATATATATACGATGAATTACAATCAAAGTCACTTGCCCATTCACTATCAAGTTGTAAGTGCCGCGCAAAAAAGCGAACAAGCCAATATACCTTGGTTGGTTAGGCCCAAGATCGCCCACGCCACTCCGATGAGCTGTCTCCGAAACAGGTCCGCCCCAAGACGCGCGACCAGTCATGGCATATGGTTGACAGACAGAGGGGTTACCCTGTGCTGTGCCTGTCTCGTCCGTAGTCCCTTCGAATACCGAGATTGGCAGAGAACGCGTGCTAGATATTGATGACCGATGACTCCTAAAAAGTCCATTGTCATCCCGCTCAGTTGCGGCCGTTGTCGTTTGTGATGTGGTAGATGGGTCTTGTGTAGGCGAAGCAACGAAAGGCGAGATTGGGAGGGTACTAGGAACAGGATATCGGGTAATATGAGGAAATTCAAAGAAGTGAGGACTCCGCTCAGATGACTCAGTTTGGGTATCGTAAGTGTATGTCGTAGCGGATGATGGAACAATGCGGTGACCGGATGATGAGTTTCGGTAGCCACCACGGGCTACGGAACCCGGCGTTATAGTGTTGCGATAGGCGAGATCGCCCAACAACGAATCATCTTTGCAGGAGCTCGGTTCGAAACCGCCAAGGCTGTAAGGGAAGGAAGAACTAAGATCGTTTCTGTCGCAGTGATTAATGTGTTCTAGAAAGATCAGAGAATAATCACTCACAAGTACATTTCCGCTATCCTCCAGCGATGTTTCACTGTTTCTAGCGCCTCAACAAAAACTGTAATCTCTTCGAGCAACTCAGCCATGGCTATAGTTCGAGGAGATTTGACATCTTCGACTAGGTCACGTCTCTTTTGATTTTCCTGCCATTTCAAATCCCAATAGTTCATCACCAGAACTGCAGCGCAGACATGCGAACACAGTATGAGCCCAAGAGCGTCCGAGTAGCCGCGGCTGATTTGAACCTTTAAAATACGGGATGCGCATTTAGCGGCATTGACACAAACTCCAATACTCGGGATAGGCATGTCGGAATGCGGGGTAATGTTGAAAACGGAATACAATGATGATGGTAAAAATGGTCGATAAATGATTATCTGGAATAAATAGTAGGTGATGTATAGCGTCGCTGACTGATTCGAAAAGAGCCGGTCATCAATGTGGGGTGTCCAACGTACTGATATAAAGTTAAATCTCGGGACGCTGAGTTTGCAAAGAGATCGCGCGCACAGTGTTTTGGAGCGGAATTGGCCCATTCGGTCATTGCACGATTTAACTGTGCCAAGACAATTGACCAACGCGGGCGTGCAGCGTTGAACATCAACTTGGACCTATCGAGGGCGTACTTGCCAGGGGTGTGGGTTAATGGTTTTCCACAAGATGGAAATCTTACAATCGTTCTCAAGGCATATGCCATGATCTTTGTCAATTTAAGATGTGAATTGAAGGCGGCTACCTTTGATGGTTTGCCAGTTGGCTGTTGGAATGCTTTTGCTGCGTCATCCGTCTCCCAATATTCGTCATCAACTTCCAGAGGAAGTTCAGCGTCAAACCTTGGAGAAGATAGATGTCAGTAGGAGCTGGCGAACAAGAACGGGGTCCCACTCTTCCTCGCCTGAACAACATGGCCGCCCCAGGGCAGCACTTGCTATTCTGTCATGAAGGACAAGAACCCAAAATGCCCTTTTCCAGAGCTCCCCTTCGACGCTCGGTTTATTTCCATAGATTTTTTTTCGGTGTGCGCCAACATCCTGTGCTTTGCGAAGACCGATGCTAAAGAAAAGCCATGCAACAGGATGGAATGCTGTGCCTCGCAGGAACATGCCAAGCAACTATTTGGTAGAAGTTAACGAAGAAAAGAATATTAGATAGTTAATTCATCTAACTGACTGCCATAGCTTGGACTTCAAATAGACCAGCCGGATGAAAGAGGCTAAGGGAACCACGATGAATGTCTATGATCGTGAACATCTAAGCTGCAGCAAAAAGAATACTGCGTACCAACCGCAGCGTTAAAGAATTTCCAGCCAGCGTGCTGCCATCTGCACTCCCCAAGGGGCCGTTCAGCCAAAGGAATGGCATATTTGCCGTCGTCAAGTACACGAGGATCATTGCTCCAGCGGCTCGCGACAGCAAACAAGGACAGGCAAAGGCACCCAAACAATGTGTCCTTGTGCTGCAAACCTTGTCTCCAGTGCCGTTCAAAGGTCGGTTGGTGGAATAATGGAATGAACAGATTGACGTGATCAAAATAGAGTTTGATTAGGTTTTCAGCAAGGTCTCGGGGTGGGAAAGCTTTCTCGAGCAAAAGGGTCAGGCTTTTCGGCCTGTCCTGAAAACCCTCAAATGCAAGTTCCCACTAGCAGAGAAACAGGAATTGAGCATAAAGGAAACTGGAAAAACTGAAGCTGAAGCTGAAGCGGCTTCGTAGACTCACTGGGGGAGTAGCCCAAAAGTCGGGGCGACGCAATGCAGCAGCATTGATTGGGCTGGTACTGTCGCGGGTTGAGCAACTGTCGTCTCCGCTGGTCATGCGATTGACATGTTCATCCCTTAGCTTCCTGGTTGGTTCAATAAGCTTGAAGAAGCTGCTCTTTCCATGGAAGCGAACTTGATTGTCTGCAATGGGGTAGTGATCTTGAGTAGGTTCGAGCCCTCGGATTGTTAGACGCTTCATTCCACGCGAAAGGCTAAGCTCTCCGACTTCTCCGCTATCTGAGGAAGTGTAGCCAACAGATGATGATTCAGTGTCACTCTTCGATACATGTCCGGAATGCCCATTACGAGGAGCAACATGTGATGGGCGATCGGAGAGAGCATTGGAACGCGAGGATCGTAAAGACGAGCCCTTTAGGTTGGAGACAGATGTGGAGTGTGATGTTGGCTTGTCATGACAGGGAGGGGGTTCCGTGTCTGTCCTCCAGGAGTCCCGGATCACAGGAGGTCCCAACTCCTCGGAGAAGTCGGCTTCTGGGCGAAGCTGTGCACAAGTAACGATCAGCTTACGTTGTAGCTAGCAAGAGCAGTTGTAGCGAAGATGGATGAAACAGCGCGCCACCACGGGTTCTCGGAAACACCGGTCCCCCTGACGTGAGATTAGTGTTGCGCAGAAGAGATAAGGCGGCTTTGGCAGCATAGAGGCGAGCAGAAGGCACGAAGGTGACTTACACGCTTTAGGAGTGCTTCCATCCTCTCGAGCCGGTCCTCCAAGCTCGTGATATAGCTGCTCAGGGTGGTCAACTTGGAGAGATGAACTACGGGGGGATGTGCATGGACTCACGCCTTTGGGGGACCTCTTGGCTTGGAAGCCTCGCTGAAGAGGAGTAAGCGGATATGAGAAAAGAAAAGGCCATGCACAAACACATAGGTGCATATTTTGCGATTCTGTTTACAATTTGTGCAAATATTTTCCAGCGTGCGTGGGCCGTCGCACTTTGTCTTCCTCCGACGACAAGCATCACAAGCACGGTCAATCTTGCGCTTCTTGTAGGTAGAGTCTGCAGGGAAGTGATCCGTTGTCCGTTCCGTGAACGGGGCTGATTGGGTGGTGCGAGCAGGGAAGGGAGAGTCTGCGATTTCGATGATATTGTTTGCATAGACGCTGGGAATGTAGTACGGATGCATAAGGGGTGAAAACGCAAGTGGTTGATGGAGGATTGTGTTGGGCAGAGAAGGGACACGGAATGATGATCCGACTGTCTCTGGGCTGACGCGGAGGATGGTTAAATAGTAGGATCTAGCTAAGAAAGACCTCTAAACTTTGCAAATGCGATCAGCGCGTTTACTCTATGTGTATGTCATCTAGATTCTGCACGTGACCTAGGACTTAGCATAAGCATTCATTAGCGGAGTTTAAAATATCGTGCCTGTACTTGAATGTTATTTTACGTAATATTATATGACTGACTTAGCAGATGCATACATCCATCTTACCCTGGACTGCCCGTGCTTCTCGGCTCGTCCGGTTCAGACGCGCATCCTCTTGGAACCGTCCTTCTCCTCCCTCTCTCCCTCTCCAACAGCAGCGCGAATTCGAAGACCTCCAGCGCGCCGCCCAAGTAGAGCCAGAGCTAGACTCAACAACAACACCCTCCAAGCCTGATTTCGAGGGCGACGTCAACCCTCTCACAGGCGAACAGGGCGGTCCAAAGTCAGAGCCGGTGCGAAAGTGGTTAGAAAGTGGTGGTGATTGGAGCTTCAAGGGCCGAGTATCCGACTTTTAGAACAGGTACGCACTCAACCGTCCACCATTCCCACTCCTTCCTGATCCAAAAATTCATACACAAGTCCGTCTCACCCATGTTGCTCCAAAAGTACATCATCGGAGAACGCCACATATACACAGACCAGAAGCAACATTTTTTAGCCTCCACGGACGTGGATGAATGTTCATCGCCTAATTCCACGCGGCGCTGGCACGCCACGGCCACGACGAGCTGTGTAGATATGTGACTGTTAGTAGGATTCAATTGTGCACTACGAGTGACGCAATCACCGTTTGCTACGAGGAGCATGGATGAGTTTGTGACCAACATTCAACATGAATCGGATCAACTCACCCCGCATAATTGTGGCACGTCCACGGGCCGTGCCAATTCCACGTCCTCGCATCGCGTTCGGGCCAACTCGTTTAAACCTATTCGGATTCAGTCCCAGAGCAAACAATCGGTACATCCCAACATACATTGGTGCATTCTGGAGCATGTCTGGCACAATAAAGAATCGGACCATACTTCCCCTGATATAGACCTGATCTAGCTGGGAGACACGCCCATCGCGCCCAGTGACGGTGATATCCTTCAAAGATATGTTCAGGTTATCCTCGGCTGGAGGGCAGCACAGTGATCAGCACACTCGCATGACACGTGCGACATACGCTACCTTCCGCGAGTTTTCCACGATAAAGTTGGCCAGTCTTGAGTTCTACGGTCACAATATGACCGAGAGATTCATGTAGTAACTTGACAGGAACTCCAAGGCCAGCTGTCGCCATTGTTTTTTCAGTGGTAGTGGTTGGTCGAATGCGGAGTTTGTCTTTGTTTGTTGTTTTTCCCCTGGCTACTCAAAAACCTACCGTATCGTCTGTACACAGGTTTACAGCGGATCCTGAACGTGATTCGGAATGACAACGGCACCTTAAACAGTCACCATCGTTCCAGTACGGTGCTCCGGATTTCTTCTTCGCTTCCTCTTTATCTTTGCATCTCCACTATTTAATCTGGTCTTGTGTACCTCACAGCACGTCCGACAACCCACAATATGCCTTTACGCGATAGTCGTTCGACTTCATTGCAGTCTGTCGCATCAGACCTCACCCAAGGGACCCTGCCAAACGGACCGCTCAGTACCCCTTCCCCTGTGGACTGGCGAAGGCAGCGTCTTCTCCAGATCGGCAGCAGCGTTACACAAGGACCTCCCCGTCATCTCGCCGATAGCATCCAGGACTTGGACGAGACGACCTCCCTGCACTCTGACGAAAGGAATTACGGATCTGTACGGCTATCCTTAGGGTCCCGTTCATTCAGCAGTATTATTGGCCGTCGCGACCTCCCATCGTTGTCAAGCCTCTCTACAGCGCGTCCAGCTCTCTCAGGACCACCCTCCCCTACTACACGTACCCCCACTTCCATAAAAAATACACTCACTCGCCGTCTCTCTCAGAGGCGCATCTCGGCGTACGATGCCCCCCTCGTTCGCTCCAGGTTCTCTGTCCCTGCCGACGACATCAATGTTCGGATCAATGGATTCCGTGTCTGGTATTCCTCCTTTTCGTCCATCGACTGGCTACACGATGCTATCAAGGATTCTGTGCGTTTTTCCAGATTGAGGAAAGGAAAGTCCATTCGTTCCCACCTGCGCCTTGCGTTTGACAAGAGCCTCGGGTGGATAATCGTGACTGTTGTTGGCTTTTTGACCGCTCTCGTTGCCTTTCTTGTCGTGCGATTAGAGCAGTGGTTCTTCAATGCAAAATACGGTTATTGTGCTACTGGATGGTGGAAAGCTATGCGGTTTTGTTGTCCTGGCACCCAGGACCTGTATTCCTTGAGTGAACCTGGGTGTTCAGATTGGGTAGACTGGTCTGGACGTTTGAAGTCGTGGGCTCGTTTCGGGAACATCGAGAACGATTACGTGGAATATATCAGTTATACTTTGATCGCGGTTCGGGTCTTTTCTTGGAGTGGTGATCTATCTCTGATGCTTTGTCAGGTCTTATGGGCGACAATATCTTGCCTTCTTACCATATACCTCACCCCCTCCACCTCGTTTACTACGCGCAAAGATTCTGGAGTTCTATCTCCACAGTTCGGCAATTTGGATGACAAGCAGTCCGCCTCTCCAGTAAAACGCAACACATTGTATTACGTATGTCAGGGAATTCACTAGATTGACTCGGTGACCTGATCCTAAGCAAGGCTGCGGGGAGTGGTATACCAGAAATCAAAACAATTCTTTCAGGTAATCATAATCACTGCTCTGACCCACGCGTTAGTTACCGACTCCCTCTACGCTGTGCACAGGCTTTGTAATCCACGGTTATCTTGGCGGGCGCACTCTGTTCACAAAGTCGTTTGGTTTGGCACTCTCGGTCGGTTCCGGTCTCTCGCTTGGTGGGTTCTGGGTCATTATTCTGATTCCGCTTTGCTGACTTCCTGTCAGGCAAGGAAGGGCCCTTTGTTCACATCGCAAGTTGTATTGGCAATATAGTCAGTCGATTCCATCGCAAGTACGAAAATAATGAAGGTCTGTCTGTCTCTTTTTTCACACGTGGACTTTATGACAGAGACACTGGACAGCTAAGCGGCGTGAAATTCTTAGTGCTGCGTGCGCTGCCGGAGTTGCGGTTGCTTTCGGGGCCCCTATTGGAGGCACTCTGTTTAGCCTGGAGGAAGTCTCATACTACTTTCCACCAAAAGTAAGCCTGCATTCTGTTAGTTGATCATTGCAGTTGATCTGTCGCTACATTCAGGTAATGTGGCGAAGGTAAGGCTGCTCATGTTCTTTGAATGCATCGTCATTGCTCTTGGATAGCTTTTTCTGCGCCATGATCGCAGCTATCACGCTGAGATTTCTCGATCCCTTCGGGACTGGCAAACTTGTACTCTTTCAGGTCACTTACGTCAAGGTGCATATTTTGCTATTTGCCCGAAACATACTCCAACTACTTACAGGACTGGCACGCATATGAACTCATCTTTTTTGTGCTTCTGGGTGTTTTCGGAGTACGTCCCCCTAGGTTTGATCGGGCTCTCGTTAACTCTCGTGGTGAAGGGGATATACGGTGCTTATTTTTCTAAGCTGAACTACCGCTGGAATCGCGACGTTCGCAGTCATAAGTGGTTCAACAAACATCCTGTTATAGAAGTCATTCTAGTAAGTCTTAGGATGCTAAATCTGTTTTGTGGTCATTGACGACGGAAGGTTACGCTTGTCACTGCGATATTTTGCTTCCTGAACCCATACGCGCGTATGGGAGGGACAGAACTTGTCTACATCCTCTTCTCTGAGTGCAATGCGGGTGATCCCGCTGATGATCCAGGCTTGTGTGCTCTAAATCCGGGGGACCTGGGACAAGTCTGGGGAGTTGTCAAAGCAATCCTAGTGGCTATGCTCATGAAAGGTGCACTCACCATTGTCACCTTCGGCATCAAACTCCCCGCCGGTATCTTCATTCCAACGCTCGGTGTTGGTGCATGCGCCGGTCGTATCCTCGGTATTGCCATTCGGCATCTACAATGGCGCTATCCAGACAACCCTGTCTTCTCCGTCTGCGATGGTGACAGGGACTGTGTTGTGCCTGGGCTTTATGCCATGGTCGGCGCTGCTGCAGCACTATCTGGTGTTACGGTCTGCATTTCAACATGTCCAAATTTTCTCAGGAATAGCTAACGATGACCGCATTCAAAGCGCACCACAGTCTCCCTTGCGGTGATCATGTTTGAATTGACGGATACCCTCACCTACGCTGTCCCGGTCATGCTGGCAGTTCTTGTAGCGAAGACTGTTGCTGACGCACTGGAACCCAAAGGAATTTATGATCTAGTCATCGAGTAAGATTCAGTGTCACGGTTTGGCTGGGATATTCAATAATAATGTTTTCAGGTTGTCACAGCTTCCATATTTGGACGCCAAGCATGAGTACCTTTGGTCCCACTTTTCCATCAACGACGTTGTAGGTTCTATCCTTTGCGTCCAAGCGAATTCTGCCTCAAGGCCTCCAGACAGATCGTGACGTGAGCGTTATTCGAATAGATGACAGCAACACCGTAGAAAGCCTTCGTGATCAGTTGCAAGCGCTTCTCAACGCTGGTCATGATGACAGTGGCTTTCCCATTCTACGTCGCAATGGAGATAACGGAAAATTGCGCATGGTTGGGTACGTTGGGGCAAGCGAGCTTGAACATGCATTGTGTAGGTCGTCGCACTTGCCAGTTGTCCCATTCTTAAAGGGTATTTGGCAGCGATCGTTGCGGAGGAGGCAGATGAGACAGTCAATTTTCAGCCCAGTGCATTCAGAAGACAGCGCGACGTCACGTCCTCGTGGACCGAGAGCGGCTCTACGACAAGGGAAGACTTGTTCGACTTCAGTGTGTATATGGATGAGGTGTGTCACGTTTCTGCGCAATCCGTAAACGTAAACCTGACTTGTTCTCAGGCTCCGCTCACCATCCAGTCGCATGCACCATTGGAATTACTCCACCGATTTTTCGTCAACTTGGGAGCCCGATATGTTGTCGTCACCGATTCCGATGGCAATTGTAAGTTGGTCTTACACATGTGGTGTAATATCTGACAAAATAACATTCGAAGACGAGGGCGTTATCGACAAGAAGACATGGCTTGCGTTCCTAAGTGGACTTGAAGAAAAGTCATAAGAAGTATACCTACCGATAATCTATCTACAGGTAAATCGCAATGGCATGGGAAGGAGTAATTAATGGAAGGAGTAATATAGATGGAAGGAGTAATATAGTTTATTTGTTTGGTTGTATTTTGTAATGTTATAAGCGGAAGCCATTGCCAAACAACGTCAGAGAATTTGGTATGCACCAAACACGGCTGAGTATGTCCGGCGGTCGTCCAGATCCATATCAACTTGAACGGCTAGCCGAAGAACTTGCAGCCCGTGAATCGACCTTTGGCGCTGACCACCCGCCACTACAGCCTGACTTGCCAATATATGTCCCCTTGTCTCATGACAACGAGATCCTGGCAGCTGAGACGTTTAGTATTGAGGATTTTCTTCTCTCTCGATCATACACATCACTCCCAGAACTCCGGACGGAACTTAGAGAATATTTGTCCTCTTTGAAGGAGGAGTTGGTTCTTTTAATCAATGACGACTACGAGGATTTCATTAGCCTGAGCACGAATTTGCGGGGGGAAGGCACAAGGATGGGTAGGCTTAAAGCACCTCTGAGTAGCATCAGGGAACAAATACAGGTATGTTTACATGACAGGACACCAGGATAACAATAAATAAAGTATCCCTAGATTTCTCGCCAGAGTCTCCAGAACATTCAAAACGCCATTCAAGCCAAACTGGATGCAAGGTCGAAACTACGTGATGAAAAGGTTCAAAACCATTCCTTTGTCATGTTGTGCAATGGAGTATCGATTTTCCTTTTAGGCACTACTTCACCATCTTTTGAAAATATCCGAGTCTGTCACCCGTCTCGAGTCTCTATTGCTCATCTCGAAACCCAACCCTGTGGAGATTCCCCCTTCTCATCTTTCTGGTTCGACAGAGGGCGGTTCTGGAAAGTATGTAGATCATCTGTCCTGTGGGCGACTCTGACCACTGTGTCAGGACACGGGGGAGTCGAGGAAAACACCTATCCAGAGTGGCAACCGAGTATACCCAACTTCTTTATCTTGTCTCCAAGGCACGCGCAGAAAATTGCTTGTACGTAGAGGAAATTCAATGGGTTCGTCAATCCTTGGTCCGTTAGATATTCGATCGAACTATTTCCCTTGCAGAACATTGACCGAATCAGAGATACATTGACGTCTGATCTGGACCACTTCTTCTCGAGCATATTGACCTCTTTGACGGGGACTAGCGAAGGAAAGACGACGGAACTCGAGAGAGCAAAGCTGGTCGCGGATTTGACCGAATGCCTTCGTGTTTACGACACACTGTCTCTATGGAGGACCGCAGAAGACATAATCAAGAAGACTGTTGTCATGCCATACATCAGAAAGGTTGGTGGCTATCCGTGAGGTAAAACGATGTGTTGAGTCTGCTTCAAGACAATACACCCAGATGCATTGATAACCCCACACTCGTCTATCACTCCCCACACTCCCTTGCCGCTCCGGACGCCTTCCAGCCCTCTTCCACCTCGAACTTCGTATACTCCATATTCCGCGTTCTCAACAAAGCAAAACTCATTCGATTCCAAGGAAGTAACCTCCACCATACTATATCTAGTTGAATCCGATGACCCGCTGGCAAATTCGTTTAATCAAATACTTCGGTTTGTCGACCGAGACCTACGCCGGGTGATGCAGATAGCAGAGCAAGTTTCAGTCAGAAGCCATCCAGCACGACTGGACCCGACCTCTGCGGTCGTGCCGCCAAATAGCATCGAGATAACGACGCACACTCATGAAGGCTTTGATATAATGGCGAACGTCATCTGGCCTGAAATTGCGCAAGCAATTATGAACGAGCTGGGAATGGTGGTTTTTGCTGCAGGGAAGCCTGATGAATTCTTGAAGGTAGTGTCTCACCTCGATAGACATCTTTACTCGAACTTATAACTTGTTAGCGTTATGCCGCAGCGCAGGCGTTTGTCCGTGCCCTTGAATTCATGGCGCCATCCACGAAATCAGTTCAGGCGATGAGGTCTCATCCAAGTTTTGCATCTTTCACCAAACGCTGGCAGTTGCCGGTCTATTTTCAACTTCGGTGGAAAGATATTGTTGGTAAAATAGAGGATAGCTTGAGTACCACAACTATCAGCCCTAAATCCAATAATCTCGGTAAGCGCTGTGTTGTGACCTTGTTATACGATCTCGAGCAGTCTTTTAAGGACGTTCCGTGTTTATGATGCCCCAGTCGGAGGGTGTGTGGACTGCCATAAGTTCGTGTTGGAGCGCAGAGATCTTCATCCCAGAATTAGCGCATCGTTTTTGGAGATTGACACTGCAGGTATGAATTCTCCAGCCTCTGTTATCTAGTGTCCATTGAAACCTCCCTTCAGCTTCTCAGCAGATATAAAATTTGGCTCGAGGCTGCACTTCCTCAAACTGAGGTTCTGATACAGGTCACCTCTCCGACAGACAAGGTTTTCTAACTGTTGTATAAAATTTGGCTTATAGATCCGATGTGCTTCACAGGGTCGTTCGTCAACGCCACAACCGTCGTCCGATGCTGGTCCGGAGAATAATGTTGTGGATGATCTCCTGAGGCAGTACGCTGTTGTCCTTGTTGACATCCGGGCGATAACCCTGCAAGTCTCGGATCTTTGGAAAGAAGAGATTGGTCCTGCCCTTCCGGAGCCTGTCGTGCTTCAGGGTATGTACATTGATCCACAAGGTACACATCTTTCCACGTCGCTGCTGCGTTCAACTGATTAAAGTGGGATTCGTCAAAGATGCTCTCAGAGAGCAGCTAAACTCTCTAGGTTCCACTGCTGAACAAGTAGCGAAGCAGGTGGTCCAGCTCCTATCCCGACGTGCATGCGACTCTCTCTTACCCGTGCGCTCGATACCCTCTCAATTTCGGGCCATGTCGAGCAAACGCATGCCCACCGAGTTCAGTTACTTTGTGCCTCTGATCCTTCGCCCTATCAAAGCATTCTTTGGCATCGGAAGTTCAAGCATCGCGGGCGATCGTCTGCGGCAAAGCTTGCTCAAGGAGTCGGCTACAGAAGTATTTGACAGCGTTTGCCAAAGGTAGTGACTTCTTGTGGATGACTGCAGGCGACAGTCACTCATTCGTTATAGATATATCCAGTACCTCACCGCAATGAGGAAGACAGAGGAGTCGTTAAGACGTCTCAAGAAAGGGAAGAAATCAGCCATTTTCGGTAATACAAGCGCAAGCAAGGATGACGACCGTGACGAAGAGCGCATCCGGGTTCAGATGATTTTGGACGTCGAGGCGTTCGGGCAGGATGGAAGTTCCTTGGGTGTAGACATAAACTCAGTGGACAGTTACCTACAACTCTCCCAAATGGTTCAAGGGGAACTTGCCGATGGTGAGCTGATGCTTTCCGGGTTCATCGCCACGGACGCTGATGATGATCCGATAGAAACATGAGAGCCCAATCGAGGAAGAGTAAATAAGATAACTGATCAATGCTGACAGGAAGCATGGTATACGGCTGTGTGGGAGACAATTACCCCGATGTCCGTGCTGCTAGTATCACCTGGACCATCCTTCTGCACCAGTGCCTGATGACAGCGTGAGCAGACGGGTCGGGCTGACCATCCTCTCATCTTTTCCTTCGTATACTCTTCCACTGTATCAAAGACATCTCGATCGAGCAATTTTTGAGAAATAGATAACATGTCCCCATCGCTGCGATAAGACTCCAACATCCCCGTTAGGATCACCCTAAATTCAGTGTAAGGTGTGCCCGGAGTGGAATCTGCGTAGAGACCCGGGTCGACTAAGCGTTTGAACAAGCGTGGAAACGATACAGCGCGAGTAGAGCTAATGGTCACCAAGGACGCGAACGTATTTTGCACGAGATCCCGCAAACTTGAAAGGGCCATGGTCTTCATCGAATGACTACCAGCGCCGTCAACCAGGTAAAGGTTAGATATGACTTGCACAGAGTGGAGTTGGCTACTGAGCAATTGGAACCAGATGTCCTCAAGGGGAACCACAGTAGTTGCTGACGTGCTGGAATGTTCTAGGCATATATAGGTGCCTCTTTGTCCAATCTCTCGCAGAGCACTGACCGAATTCTCGACAGCTGCATCACCAGAGTTCAAATCGAGAATAGCTCGTGCCAGGTTCTGTGTCAATTGCTTTTCAAATGTTTCAGCCTTTTTCAGCGCATCTCGTGGCTGACCACATTGATTGAGTGTCCAAAGCACTGCCCCATAGGCATGGTTGTCCTCACAAACTCGTTCTACCTCTGGCCAATCGAGAACGCTCTGCATGTGATCCAGAGTTTGAATCACAGCCGATGGCATATACCGACATTGCAATTTGATGAAGAGTAGACGAAGGTGCTCGCTTATATGTGGGTGGTGGGTGGGACAGGGAAAGGAGATGTGGTCTCCCTCCGACTCTTCGCAGCTGACCAAATGAAGGAGATAATCGTAACGCCGACGATCATCCGCAGGATCCATGAATTGAAGAGCAGTATCGTGCAGCCTTGGGGCAAACCTGTCAACGAGTGTGGCCGTCGACTGCAGATCAAGTGTAAGCAGGTGACCAAGGGCGGTCGAAAATGCACGCTCAATGTCTTCAGGTAAGATTGTGTGGTTGTCTGATCTTGAAAGCTCAAGTACTTCTTCGACATAAGGAAGTAACGATGCAGTCTGCAGACTTGGATCCAGCAAATAACTGGACAAAAGCTGCGTCCACTGCCTGTCATGCCGACGTCGGCTTTGTAGAATGCGATAGAATCCTGCATTTTCAAACAATTTCTCCATTTTGGGGCCGTCGGGAGGTGTATATGCCGACAAAAGGTACTCGACGGCGAGCTGGCGATCCTCTCGAGTTTCGGGGTCAAGAGAAGTGGCGAGTGATACAAGGAGGTCATGCAGAACGCGAGGATCAATATCTTCGACATGAACGTATTGCGGATACTTCGGTATATTTCGCGCAACAAAGATGTTTATGAAGATAATGGCGGAGAGTGGTAGATCTTGACACGAAGCAATATCCAATAGTATCTTGATGATGGACAGCCTGCTGATGTCGGGGGAATCTGTGAGGAAGGAGTCCTCGAAAGCGATATCCAATGAGTGAAGGAACGATTCCGCATTGAAACGAAGGAGCAGCCGGGCGTAGGGGTATGTGGGCTCTGCACCAACTCCTGTGAGGATTAGGTGGCCACCTACCGCGGGCCAGGCAGAAGTTGTCCCATTGAACAAGAACCCGTACACATCACTCTTCGCGCGCTCGGCTGCGCCGGGGGATAAAAATTCACCGCTAGGATACGTTTGACCACTGAGAACATTGACAAGGTAAGGGAAGATCTTGTACGCATGACGAAGTAGGGAATTTGTGCGTTGTGCGCCTGTTCCATCCGAAGCCGATGGATCTCCATGAAGACTGGGAAGCTGGCGGACGAGAGTGATCAGTTCCACTATTGGTGCAACATAATCTTGTAGAGCACATGTGTACACATAAATGAGGGCGTCCCAAAGCTGGTGAGTTTGACAAAGACGAATAGCTTGATTGATGTCTAGACATGATGGGCCTATATGCCAAATCACTCGTTCGGCTAACGCGGGCTGGCCAGAGTCATCATAGAGTGCTACCAATCGCTGGGTTATCCGCGGAGGCACGTAGTTGATGGTACCCTCTAGAATGAAGGCCTCAAGTTGTTCCAGATAGATACGCGTGATTCCAGCATCTTCAAAATGCTGGAACAAATCTTCGAATAGAAAATCATAGTCGTCAAGTGCAATACAGGAACGCGCGCAACCGGAGACCAAGCCTTCGAAGACGGATGTGCGGTCGACGCCTCTACCATCCGGGCTAGAATGGGTGCCATCCGTCATCCTATCCTGGGAGAATGCATAACTGGCAGATGCTACCATCAATTCGTGTAACTTCTGTCCAAGAACTACCTTCCGCTCTTGGATGGCATCCGGTAGTCCATTGCGGTTGCCGGGCGCTTCCCCAGTATAATACGAGCGTGTGAGCTCAATGGCACTTAGAAAATCGCCTTTCTCGACCAGGGACAGGATCTTATCAGCCCAGGTGAACATCGTTCCCACTCGAAATTCCTCACGACACTATTCAAGATGAGCACCACATCGAACGAAAATTTTGGCGGCTAACCAAAAGAAATATTTTCCCCTTGTAGGTCCGAACGCTATGAGCGACACTGCTAGCGGACTCGGAATATGGTACCGACCCATCCGTCGTCGAACCAAGGGATGGTGATACCAACACCGAAGCATTGAAGGACACATATTCAATAACCCCGGAGGTACGAACGTCGTATACGCTGAGCCTAGCTGACGTGATGACAAGCAGTTGCTACGGTGATCGTCAAGTTCATTACACTTTCCTCGACAACTGGGTTACGAACGTTGGCATTCAACCACTGCAAGGCAAGAACCGCGTCGCCCACTATCCAACTCCCTGTATCTTTAAACACAAGGGTGCCCATATCAACTTCACGCATTTTGCCCGTGCGCGAAATGAGCACGGAATGTTTCACCGTAGTCTCTGCAACGCGTAGAAAGTAAACAGTACTTCCCCATGAATAAGCTAGTGTCGGTTGTGTCGTGTCGCTGGTGCAAGCTCCATTTGAGCTTTGCAGGGCATCTGTGCTAGGAAACCATGCCAATGTGCCTCTCCTCCGCCCAAAAGAAGTAAATTCCGTGTCTTGAGCACGCGCTCGCTTTAGCCAGGTCTTCGGTGTGGGCTTTAACCCAACCATCACTAGCTTGTTGACAGTCAGCAGCGCAACAATTTGGTACTTGTCGGTTGGATATGGGACTGTTCCTAGCGGTAGCGTAGCCATCGCTAATAGAGTGTTGCGGGGTTTACGCCTACGAAAAGAACGAACATTCAGCACCGTTAAGGAAGTAGCTTCGTGACTGGGTGGATAATTTCCCAAGATGCGAATAGTGTCTGACGCCTCTACAAATAAAACCTTTCCAAGACTATGGTAGAAAGCCAAACCACTCTCATCAGCCGAGACGATAGCAGTGTGACGACCTGCCACGAAGCTAACATTGACGATGCGGGGACCCAGGAGATGACCTTCCTGTCGTCCCGACTTCACTGCTTGAGCAGATGGCGGAACGACTATACGTGCGGGTACTTGGGGGTTCTTCAGGTCAAAAATTTGAATATGACCAGAGACATGACCCGAGGCGAGATAAGTGTGGTCATGAGATAATGCGATGGCAGACGTAGATCCTACCGTGCTAGCTTTCACGGCATGAGCACATGGTCGACACACACAGTAGGGGAATAACAACCTGAAGCATCATCTCCACAGATGCATAACAATGTTTGCTTAAAATCGAAAACGTATATGCGTCCAGCATCTGTGCCAACACAAATGAGGCCACTCGCAGCCAATACGGTTGGAGACCCTAGATTGGATGCGCCTAAAACTATGGCAGCCTTTGAAGGCCGTTTTCCGTACAGCTGATGACCCACAGTTGGAAGCACCGTCCACTTGAATACTTCTCTTTCCATCTTGGAGAAATCCCTGTATGTCCCCCTGCCAATTCCAGGAGTAGAACTTCTAGAGGTGTCAGACACGCGGGATGGGGTGGAAGCAAAACCGATTGTAGCCGAAAAATCGACAGGCAGGTTACGGTCGATTTCACCCTGGGGACTCCTGGAAGCGAATGAACGCAGACGAGAAATGCTTGGAAGTAGAAAGGGCTCAGGCGGAACATCAGAGGGGGTACGCAAAGGTCCTGAAGGGAGTGCAGCCATGGGGGGTTGTGGAAGTGGGGAACGGGGAGGACTAACAAGATCGAGAACGACGTGGGCATGTTCCTGTATTCGATTCAGCCACAAATTGTCAGCAAGAGGTAGTAAGCGATAGTAGTACTGACCAAAGGGATGTCGACATCTGTGATATGGGATTTTTCACTAGGATCTTCTTTCAGAAGTGAACGTTTTATCTCCTCTTCTTCGAAGATGTCTGATGTGTCATCTGGACCAAGAACGTCCCGCAAACGCTCGCGGTAATTCTTTCCAGTGATCTGGTCTGCGTCTACGCCGTCATAAACAAAATCCTCGTCATCATCTGCACTTGCTGTTCCGTGCTCTTCTTCGTCACCGAATAGTTCCTCCATGCGGGTAGAATAGTCGCCACCATGGTCCTCATCTGCCTGTTCCCCGTGACTGGAGAGGCCTGGAGAAGAAGAGCGCGCCAGGCTTTCTATAGCAGCGTGGTGGTCGTTCATTCCAAGAGTTCGCGCAGCAGCGGTGTCATACGAGCGCGTTTGTTTGTTTTGGAGGCCGCTGCCAAACAATGCCACGTGTACAATCGCGCCTTGCCGAAATATCACCCAGAAAAATCAACGACATCCAGTCCCGTCTCGAGTAATAAACAAGTCTTGTATTGTATACAACTGGTGTTATGATGCTGGCCGCCGCTCCCGTTCTCTACTTTTTATCCCTGGCCCAAATCGTTCTTGGAATGTGATCAGCTCCTCCATCAGTTCCTCCATCATCTTCATCGTGGACTGCTGGACGGTCGATTCGAGCGAAGCGGGTTTTGACAGGGCTAATGCGCTGGCATGGGAATTGGTGGCGTTGGCAGATGGATTGTCGACCACTATAGGTGATCCGAGCCCCTCACGGCGAGCCCCTCCCGTGTCACGATCGTCGGGGCCGGATGAATTGGAGGGGACGCCACCCGACCCCGAGCTGCCGATTTTTAAGGCTCTTTCCAGAGCTTCTCTCCGACGGCCACGGTCGAGTGCACCCGCCTGTTCCCTGCCCACCCACTCCACAAGCGCACGAACACGCTTATTCATGTCTCCGACGCTCATGCGTTTGCTCGGCCACTTGACCTTGACACCTCTTTCCATTGTTCTTTCCAGAGACTCTCTCCCACCAGGACCGATCGCCAGACTGTGGACTTCGAGCGGGCGTGGGATGCCCGTTGGTAGCATGTGTTCGAGGTGCGCCAGATAGTCTGGCAAATTCCATGACGTAAAGAGAGGCTGTTGCGATATTGCATAGGCATGGGAATTGCGATATGCGCGAGAATTCTCGGCAGAGCCGACTGTCATTGCTCCTCCCCCAACAAAATGATTCCGCTTGCTAGTGCTGTCTTGAGCGATGCTTCCCGGCACATGAGAGGAGAGAGGCTGGCGTTTTGGTGTGGGGCCGCCCTTTCCACGAGCCACTTGAGACGATCGCTTGCTTGGACCGATCCCTAAGTAGACGCCATGTGGATGAGCAGGACCTTTATCACCAACTTGGCTCAGGCACATACCCTCGTCGCCATCAACGGAAGCAACACCATCGTGGTGCATAGGGAGAGTCTTGCGTGGTCCGCGTCGACTACGTGAATTTCCCGGTTTCCCACCCGCAGAACGTCTGGTCGGCGGTGGCAGTTCTTCAGGCGCAACACTGGCAGCTGCATCAGGACCATCAGAGACACTTGATGCTGATCTGGTACGCTTCTTGGGGTGGCTGTGATATAACATGAGTTCTTGTTATTCAGGATTTGGCAGACAGAACGCACTCATCCTCTTCCCCCCGCTTTCGCTTCTTCCGACTACTCGAGTCGTCATCAGGCACATCACTTGGGCCGCTTGCGCTACCGTTCAAACTAGGTTTTTGAGGGTCCGTTGCAGCAGCGGCCTCGGCGGCGGTAGCCTTGATAACTTCGTTCAGGTCTTCAGCAAACGCAGCATCACGACTGTTCATTGTATTACGTCTCTTGGGAGGTTTCGATAGATGAGTTGGAGAATGAGAACGCGAGAGACGCGAAGTCGTATTGCGCGAGTGAGTTTGGGTGGAAGATTCACGACCTTTCTTCGCTAGCCGCCTGGAGAGAAGTGGGGTTAAGGCGTTGACGATGATACGCCAAGGAAAGAGACGGACTTGAGAAGATCTTGGTGGCGCTCTGGTTTACATTGTTCACAATAGTAATCGGCTGCTGCAGCGAGCTGGGCCTCTGACTCGAAGCCCATGCAAAGGCCGTGCTGCCAAACGTTGCATGTTTCACATTGCACCATAAATTCGCCGCCATCGGCATCTTCTTCTGTAGAGAGGATGGTAGATGAAGAAGGGGGAGCAGGGGAGGGAGGTTGGGACGGACCATTCATGCCACATATACAACGCGTGATACCCTGCTCCTCCGTGTCATCGTCCTGAGGTTCAGCTGTGCCTGCAGAAGTGCATGAATGCTTGGATGGGGCGGGCTCGGCAACCTGATCTACGGAGGAGGGTTTCTCCTTCTCTTTGCCCTTGCGTTTTGACCTGCCATTGGAATTGGCATGGTTAGAGGTACTGCCATTGGGCTGAGCACTCTTGCTAGGGATGGTGTCGTCGATATCTTCTTGCTTTGGACGCTTTGTGCGGCCATTTGGATTGTTGTTGGGTGGGACGGAGCGGGCAGATGGGTCCTTAGTCCTCGGTAGGGACTCTGGACCCGGGGAGTCTGGGGATTTGGAAGTGCTTGCAGAGGCGGAGTGCGCCGAGCGTCTTCCTGAGCGACGGGTTTCGCGTGGAGAGAGGGGCGGTCCCATCGTCGCTGCCTGGGCCATGGTCAAAGAACAAAAGTTAAGGCTCATAATGCTACTCTATATTTATTTAGGGCTGGCAACGCTTACTTACTCTACTCTACATTCCATTCTCTTTTCTTCTTCTTCTCCTCTTTCCCCGCCTCCCCCTCGTTCCCTTTCTCCGTCACCGTCTTCTTTCCCTGTGGCCCCCAACCACGCTCCAGCCCGTCCGTCGCGATCAGGTGCGGTGGACATCACAGGTGCAATGACAACCCCGCGCGTGCAATCGGTCTCCCTCCCGCAGGTACAGTGCCTTTCTTGCACATTGGGCGCGCCAGTGCGGATGCTCCCGCTGTTCGCGATCCCCGTCGTACCTATGGGCGGTGGCATACGGTTATCTCAGTACTATATGCACGCTTGTACAACATAGATTTGGGCACCTCACCAATACTAGCAGTGTATTTGTGTCGCGGCGTTGTTCATACGTGCGAGTAAACTATCGTCGT
This sequence comes from Xerocomus potaroensis, assembly GCA_038088895.1. NCBI lineage: Eukaryota > Fungi > Basidiomycota > Agaricomycetes > Boletales > Boletaceae > Xerocomus > Xerocomus potaroensis. The sequence continues at coordinate 14,341 of JBBPJT010000114.1, read as the reverse complement.
CTTGTCGCGACGCGGCCCTCACCAGCGCGCGAGACGTCAAGCAAGCAAGTCAAGACGAATCTCCAAATCCGGTCCGGTAACTGCCGGACTGCCCCCTTCCCCCATGACTCCAACGATAGATCCTGAATACCCCTCGCACATCCAAGGACCTCTTGCATACCCTTCCCTTTCACCCCACCATTTTCTCTCTCACAATGAACCAGATTATCTACGCCTTATTTTGTCCTCAAAAGTCTATGAGATACTGAAAGAAACACCCCTCTTTTTCGCCCCAAATCTCAGTGCGAAACTAGGAAATCAGATTTGGCTTAAACGAGAGGATTTGCAAGAGGTTTTCAGCTTCAAAATCCGTGGTGCTTATAACTTCATGGCAAACATCCCCGCAGAAGACAGATGGAAGGGTGTCATCACATGCAGCGCAGGTTAGCATACCCATCCCCAGGTTCTCCGCTCACCGATTTACACCTCCTCCAGGAAACCATGCCCAAGGCGTCGCCTTGTCTGGATCGAGACTCGGTATACCATGTACTATCGTCATGCCAAAGGATGCCCCGTCTATCAAAGTGTCCAACGTCCAACGTTTAGGTGCAAAGGTTGTTCTTCATGGATCTGATTTTCACGCAGCCAAGATAGAGTGTTCCCGTCTTGCAGCTACACATGGTCTCACTATTGTTCCCCCTTATGACGACCCTCTTGTCATCGCTGGCCAGGGCACAATTGCCCTGGAGATCCTTAAACAAGTGCCTGATTCCGACAACTTGGACGGCATTTTTGGCGCCATCGGTGGTGGTGGCTTAGTTTCTGGCATCGCAGAATATGTCAAACGCGTTGGAAACCCCAAAACAAAAATTTACGGTGCCGAAACGGTCGATGGTGATGCCATGTATCAAAGTTTGAAAAAGGGACACTGTGTATCGCTAACCGAAGTTGGCCTATTCAGTGACGGTACAGCTGTTCGACAAGTTGGCGCAGAACCGTTTCGTATTTGTCAACGGCTCTTGGATGAAATCATCCTTGTCAATAACGACGAGCTTTGTGCTGCAATCAAAGACATTTTCGAGGGCAAGTCTCCGAGAATACTTTGCATCCCCCTGCGTTTCGATGATCATATTCTTTCTTGTTCTAGAAACAAGATCAATAACAGAACCAGCGGGGGCACTCGCTCTCGCTGGATTGAAGCGACATATAACTACCAACAAACTAATTGGGGCCGAGAAAAAGTTTGTTGCTATTGTTAGTGGTGCCAACATGAACTTTGATCGTCTGCGATTCGTTGCGGAACGTGCCGAGCTCGGTGAAGGTCGAGAAGCTTTGTTGAGCGTGGAAGTTCCTGAAGAGCCCGGCACGTACGTCTTCGTCGCCGTTTCTCAGCCCCCTATCACAGGTTTGAACGTAGTTTTTTTGCACTCCATTCAATCATACATCCTCGAGCCATCACGGAATTTGCATATCGGTACAAATCGCCGGACGTTGCACATATCTTCCTTTCATTCAAACTCGAGTCGTCGTCGCGGACGAAGGAAGTGTCAGCAGTGCTAGATGCTATCCGACAGAAAGGATTCGTAGGGTTTGACATCAGTGACAATGAGATAGCGAAGAGTCATACGAGGTATATGGTGGGCGGATGCACCGTTGTGCCCGATGAGCGACTCTTTAGATTTGGTGAGTCTGAAAGTTATCACTCTGGCATGTCTTCGCGTATAATCTGCCCTTCCAGAGTTTCCCGAGAGGCCCGGGGCTTTGCGCAAATTCCTGGAGGGTCTTCATCAAGGATGGAATATCTCGTTGTTCCATTATCGCAACCACGGTGCAGGTTAGTGGCGCGTTATGGCGTCAATATTGCTACTTACTTGTAATGGCAGACCTCGGGAAGGTGTTAACTGGAATTCAAGTACCCCGGCAAGACTATGATCAATTCCAGCAGTTTTTGGATGAGCTGGGTTATCATTATGTGGAAGAAACGGATAATGAAGTATATAAGCGACATCTCAGAGGTTGAATTGTGTTCAGTTTAGCTAGCGGTAAAACTACACTTAAAGCAACTTGAAATTCGACGGCCACAATGGCCACCAGAGTCGTTCGCATCACCGCCCACCGTTTTTGCTGTCGCACTCGCCCGTTGGCCGTCTCCTTCTCAAGCGCATCATCCGACCCATGGCCACTTCCTCACTCACCCCAGCATCTCTCCGGCACGACTACACCCGCCGATATACGTCCTCCTCAACCTCTTCCCCGCTCAAACGAATCGCTTGAGACGATGCGTGCACGCCTACTTTATCAGTCACGCAAACGTGGAACGCTTGAGAGCGACCTCCTGCTGAGCACCTTTGCCCGTGATCACCTCTCCACCATGACCCATAGTGAATTGTCCGAGTACGACAAGGTACATAGCTCTTTCTGCTATAATCGTACACATGACCCACATCCTTTGTTTCTCGACTCGCAGTTACTCGATGAACCTGACTGGGACATCTACTACTGGTCGACTGGCCATCGCACACCCCCGGAACGTTGGTTCAACTCTTCTATCCTGGAAAGACTCAAGGTACATGCAAAGAACGAGGGGAAGGTCGTGCGAAGGATGCCTTCTCTTGATTAATCACTTAGAAAATCGATGTTCAGCCCAGATTGACTAGTCGAGCCAGCCTTTGCTGCTCTATGTATTAAGCAGGTTTTCTGGGCCGAGTAAGTTGGCGGCATATGAGCTGTCAGGTACATTGTAGGCCAGGATGTAGAGTACAAGTTCTAGGAACCCTGAGAGGAAACGAATGCTAGCTGGGCTCTGTCAAATATGTCATACGGGTGATTAACAGACATGACTAGAGATGAACATACCACAAGTCAGTGCCTTCCGTTTTGTACTTTGCCATAAAAATTGTCAAAAAGGACGTAGGCAGTAAATGCGACTGTGGCTATGCCAAACCCCGGAAACATGCTGGAGAACATGGCGCGGTTAGAGAAGACAGGATGTTTGCGCCATGCCTCTCTCTTGGCCCACGGATCACGAAAAAGCGGTGGGTTTGCCATGCTGTAGAATGCAATGGACTGAGCACAACGACGACAAAATACCAAAAGGGTATACTTGGTCTTGGAATGAGGTGGTTGTCGCACTTGGGCTGGTGATGCTAGGGCTTCGTTCGAGGTTGCCAAGTCACGTGCATATTTAGGGCAGGTCTGTCTAGACTTCGCCATTTCAACAGTCACAACTCGGCAGCAGGTACTTTTCTTGACTTGTCCCTCTCCGCATTTCTCCGTATCTGTTGACCATCTTGACTCTCTGTACATCTTTCTAGGTTCATCCTGTCCGTTTACCGACCCTGCCATGTCTTCAGACGAGGACACGCCACTAACCACCCTCACTGGCGCCAGTGGGAAGAGCCACGTCACAATCAACGGCAACGGGCACCTGAATGGTGTTGCAGACGACTCCTCAATGAGTGAAGATGACACGCCATTAGTATGTGCCCGTTGAATGTTATGCTTCCCACCATCCCCCTATAATTTTCTTTAGTCGCAGGCCAGCAACACGCAGACGCCCGGCAAATCGCGACCACGAAAACCTGTCGTAGCCCAGGGTTCAGATAGCGATGATGGTGATGATGATATACCACTTGCTTCTTCACCAGCAAAGAAAACCCAGTCTGCTACCGTACGTGTTACCGACGTCATCGCATCTAATGGCAAGGCGGAGAGCGACAGTGATGCTGCCTTAGCCACCCTCAAGCGCAAGCGCGTCTCAAACGGCAACGGCAAGGCGCCGCTGAAGAAGAAGGTCAAGAAGGAAGATGGGTCCGGGGCTGCGGGGCCCTCCGCTTCAGGCGACGAGCCTTTGACAAAGAAGCGTTCGTCAACCAAGGCCAAGGTTAAAGTAGAGGGCGACGTGGAAATGAGGGATGTCAAGCCCAAGCAGAAGGGAACCTCAAGCAAAAAGGCCAAGGAAGAAGACAGCACTTCTGAAACCCCTCAAGTGAAGAAGAAAGGGAAGAAGAAAGAGGAAGGGGAAGCCGAGGAAGTCTATCGGTGGTGGGAGGAACAAGCCAATGGTGACGGTGAGGAGAAATGGCAGACCCTCGAGCATAATGGTGTTATATTTCCACCTCCTTACGAACCGCTTCCTTCGCATGTGAAGATGAAGTACAAAGGTCCTGATCTGGTCGTGTCTTGTGTTCTTCTGAGGGAAACTGACAACTCGACTCAGGCAAGGAGGTTGACCTCCCGCCAGAGTCTGAAGAAGTTGCTGGCTTTTATGGGGCTATGTTAGAGACAGATCATGCTCAGGACAAGACGTTTAACAAAAATTTCTTCGAAGATTGGCTGAAGGTTCTGAAAGAGCATCCTCCTGTAAGCCCTGTTTGATTCTAAGCAACCACATGAGTGATAACTCTTCGATAGCGGAACAAAATCAAGATAGTTGAGTTCGATGATTGCGATTTCCAGCCCATGTTCGAATACTTTGAGGGAGAAAAAGCGAAGAAGAAGGCACTGAGTATTGCTGAGAAGAAAGAACTCAAGAAACAAAAGGAAGCGATGGAGGAGAAATACATGTCGTGTCTCCTCGACGGTCGTAAGGAGAAGGTTGGAAACTTTCGTGTGGAACCTCCGGGCCTGTTTCGCGGCCGTGGCGATCATCCTAAGAAAGGCGCATTGAAAGTATGATGCTTCGTTGATCTTTGACTGACAGGTTTTAATGGTGCTGATATACGGAACAGCTCCGTGTCCGCCCAGAAGACATCACAGTTAACATTGGAGAGGGTGTTCCTGTTCCTGTTCCCAACATGCCTGGGAATTGGAAAGGGATAGTGCACGATAAAACTGTGACCTGGCTTGCCAACTGGGTGGAAAATGTGAACGGGAACTACAAGTACGTGTTTTTGGCCGCGGGTAGTTCGCTGAAGGGCCAGAGCGACATGTCAAAGTTTGAGAAGGCCCGTGAACTCAAGGTATAGAACCGGCTCCATTCTTGAACTGGAGACTCATTATTCTCAGGATTACGTTTCAAGGATACGCTCCGACTATCAAGCTGACTTAAAGAGCAAGGTTATGGCTGACAGACAGCGGGCGACCGCTATGTACTTCATCGATCGGTTGGCACTTCGCGCGGGTAACGAAAAGGGGGAAGATGAAGCTGACACTGTCGGCTGTTGCTCGTTGCGCTGCGAACACATCACGCTGGAGGCTCCCAATTTCATTATCTTTGACTTCCTCGGTAAAGACTCAATCCGGTACTATAACCGTGTTGCCGTTGAGCCACAGGTGTTCAAAAACATCCGCTTGTTCAAAGACAACAAAGAAGAAGGCGACAATTTGTTTGATCGTGTTAATGTAAATTTACGGTTGAGCCCCTCGGCACATAAATTCTTAACTCTGATACTGTTTCTAGACAACTCTCCTGAACAAACACCTTGCGTCGTATATGAAAGGCTTAACTGCCAAGGTGTTTCGTACTTATAACGCATCCATAACTTTCCAGGAGCAGCTGGATGAGGGCACACCCCAGAATGCTACGGTTCAAGAAAAGTTGAATGCGTACAATCACGCCAATCGTATGGTGGCGATACTCTGTAACCATCAGAGGAGTGCACCAAAGACCCATGAGCAATCCATGGGTAAGATGCGCGATCGGGTAAGTAACCTTGCTACGGGTTCTGTTATGCAATAAACTTACTTGCCATTTAGCTCCGCACCCTCAAGTACGACCGCATGAAGCTGCGTCATGTCCTTTTCAACCTCGATTCCAAATACCAGAAAAGTAAACTTTACGCTGATGACGAATCAGACATAGACGACCAATGGGTCGAGGAACACGAGGACACGTTGAAGAAGAAAGATGTCGAGAAAGCGGAAAAGAAATTTGCCAAAGACAATGAGAAGCTCGTTGAAGATGGAAGCCAACCTCTGGATGATTCAGTCCTGAAGGACCGTGTCGCCGCCATTGAGACTGACTACAAAAGGCTTGCCAAGGAGCGCGGGACGGGCAAGGCAGTTTTGAAGAGAGAGCGTACCATTGAGAGGATCGAAGAAGCTATTCAAAAACTAGATGAGAGGATTAAAACTTTCAAGTTGCAAATGGATGACCGTGAGGCTGGGAAAGAAGTTGCACTTGGCACGAGGTCAGTCGTAGCTGTACTGTGTGCGCGGTCCACTGATCTTCCTGAAATAGTAAGATAAATTACCTCGATCCTCGGTGATTGCCACCATGATCTTGGTCGAGTTAACCACTGATGTCCTTGCAGAATTACGGCTGCGTGGTGCAAAAAGCATGATGTCCCAATAGAAAAGATATTCTCCAAGACACTACTCAATAAATGTAAGTGATGTATACTGGTCAATGATACTGCAAGCTAACGGACTTGTCCAAGTTCCTTGGGCAATGGAAGCCGAAGAGGACTGGAAATTCTGAGTCAACGGCCTGTCGTCTATCATTATTTTGTGTACTGCGTTGACTGGGGACACTTCCATCCCATCCCATCACTTAATACAAGCTTTATATTTTATTTAGTCTTGGCTGTTTGGTCGAGTTTTTTTACGCGCAGCTTTCGTAATAAAGCCCGCTAAGTAGCATGTGACACGGCGGCTTCCACACTTTGGCCACGCACCGCGACTGGCATCATGAGCAGACTACCTGTGACAACTTCTTCTGCACAATTCGGCAACAAATCCGCCTTTGCGGTTCTTGATGTTGAGGACTTGGAGTCTGAAGAGGAGTTCGTTCAGGAGGAACATGTCCAACCATCCTCAGACACGTATGTCCTTTCACACTCCAATTTTTGTGCACTCACCTCGTTCGAGCAGCTTGGACCCACCTAAACTTTCAAAATCTCAGCTCAAGAAGATGCAAAAGCAAGCGCGCACAGAGAAGCGGAAACAAGCAAAAGCTGCAGCCAAGGCTACAGGAACCGGGAACTCGGCAAGAACCACCCCTTCGTTAGAACAGTCCATCGCACGTTCTGTGGTTGTCACGGATGAAGAAATCCTTTCATCAGAGGCCGAGCATGTGCCGCCTACACCCAACACTGAGATTGACCGAGAGGACGCTCCCCCTAGTGCAGAGCTCACACGACCTCATCCTGAAAGGAACAGCAGCGTTACAACAAATGCCAAGTCCGACCGTAAGTAAACGCTGTTCTGTAGCGTTTCTGTTGGGCCCATGATTTCCTCCCAGCTTCAGGTCCCGAGGTACATTCGAAACCCAAAACGACACTGCAAGAAATAACTGCTCCCCAACCTCCGACAGATGTCGAGCATGCTATGAAGATTGAACAAGATATCCAAGAAGCCGAGCGCACAAAGAAACGCCAGAATTTGGTCACAAGGACGCTATGGACGTTCATCATGATCGGAGGGTTCATGGGTAAGTTCATCCACCCTTTATTGACAAGTGAGATCTTAACGTTTATTGAGGTATTCTACTCATGGGTCACGCGTACCTGATCATCCTCGTCATGTTGTGTCAAACATTGGTTTACCGAGAGGTCACTGCCCTCTTTTCGTTGAAGGACATGTCCCCTGAAACTGCAGACTTTGCAGTCAAAGGACACAAGGACCCCTGGAGTAAAACCCTGAATTGGTACTTCTTCGCTGTGACCAATTACTTCCTGTATGGTGAAAGTATCATCTATTACTTCAAAGTGAGCATTGCTCTGTTTTGTCGAAACTTCTTGTTGACGTTGGTTCGAAGCACGTAGTGTTCACTGATGGCCAGCTGCTACCATTTGCTACAAATCATCGTATGATCAGCTTCACTCTCTACACAATCGGGTTTATGGGCTTCGTGTTGTCACTCAAGCGCGGTTATCTCAAACAACAGTTTGGCCTCTTCTGCTGGGTCCATATGAGTTTGCTTTTGATTGTGGTGTCGAGGTAGGAACGTAGCTCTCGGACAGGGCCACAGGCTGAAGCACTCTGCAGCCACTTCATCATCAACAACATTCTTGAGGGATTAATCTGGTTTTTCGTCCCTGCATCACTGGTCATCTGCAACGACGTTTTTGCCTATATATGGGGAATAACTCTTGGCCGTACCCCGTTAATCAAGCTATCCCCAAAAAAGACTGTCGAAGGGTTCGTCGGTGCGTTCTGGAGCACCCTGATCTTCAGCGTAATTTGGGGATCCTATTTTATGCAATTCAACTATATGATCTGTCCCGTGCATGACCTTGGTGTCAGTGTATGGAGCGATGTTCAGTGTACCCCCAACCCAGTCTTTATTGCTAAAGAATGGGAAATTTGGACGCCATTGAGTGTGTTTTTGTCACGGCTGGTGCGCATGCGTCTAGTCTGAAGAAATTCTTCCCACCTGATCGAACATTTTTATCGCAGCTCGGCCGCCCTATGACGGTGATTCCTTACATCCCATACCAGTTTCACTTACTGGTCTTCGCCATCTTTGCTTCGCTGGTTGCACCGTTCGGCGGTTTCTTTGCTTCTGGTTTCAAACGTGCGTTCAACATCAAAGATTTCGGACACAGTATTCCTGGCCACGGGGGCATGACAGATCGTATGGACTGCCAGTATGTTGATATCCACCGAGTGTGCAATCCAAAATTCATACATTTCCTAGGTTCCTTATGGGAGTATTCACATACGTTTACTACAGCAGCTTGATTCGGGAACATAACGTCACTGTGGGATCCATACTGCAGATGATTGTCAGCGGGCTGACGATCGAAGAGCAACTGGAGTTAATGAGGGACCTTAAGAAGTACATGCAAGGCAGAGGAATTATGACAGCATGATCAAAGATATTCATTATGATTCAGGGAACTTGGGACTATTATTACCCTTGCAGTAATTATCTCCACTTGAATGTTGATGGTTGAATTCCCCACTACATACAGCGAAGAGTGTTCTTTGGTCACCCTAAATTCACCGCGGGAGAGACATAACCATGGATGATACATGCATTTTGACGGTAAAAGGTCGAAGGAACTCAACAAGTAATGTCTATGCTCGAGGTTTTTCCTGACAACCACGGCCATGATTGAACAATGAACGGTTGGGCAAGCCGAGTCGACTCACCTTCTTCTCCTTCCAGAGTGCGAGAAGACCAACACCAGACACCTTTACTACTTTGAAGCGCACACCGGGAATATCACCCTTGGCTTTACCACTACGTCCGAAACCTGAGATTAGAACTTCGTCGTTCTCATCAACAAAGTTCAGACAACCGTCGTTCTAGCACACACAAAGCCATCAGTCACATAGGAGCAATGCGTGAAAACAACCTACAGGCACGAAAGCCGTAACTTTTTTACCGTTCTTAATCAATTGCACACGGACACATTTGCGGATGGCAGAGTTAGGTTGCTTGGCCTCAACGCCGACTTTCTCGAGTACGATACCCTTTGCATGTGACGATCCTCCAGTGGGTGAAGTTTTGAATACATTTCCAAGTGCACGTTTCTTATATGATTTGTCTGCCTAGAGAAATCTACAGTGAGATTTGACGCGTTGCTCGTCGATAAGAAAGATATGCACCCAGCGGTTTACGCGACGGTCATTGCGAAGTTTGCGAGCCGCTTGAAGTCCACGGGGTTTGTTGGCTGGAAGAGAAATGAGGTTAATCGATGGTGGTTAGTTGGGTCAAACGTACAGCCCATTCTTGAAGTCGGTGAGGTCGATGAGGAGCAGCAGGACTTTGGCTTGGTTGAGTGTGTTACCCGGCAATTTCCGAGTATTGTACAGTTTGTCAGCCACACTTGCTCATTTATTTCATTTTGGTTGCCTGTTTTGGTACGTCAAATTTGGGGTTTGATCCCTGTCAATTTCTCGGCCCGCTCCGTCTCCGTTCGTCTCCGTTCGTTGTTGGGATGATGTTTCAGTGTCAGTCACGTGTCTGGCTCTTCCACGTTACAGCCGCTTAGGACATTCCGCGATAGCAAACCTCCGTGCTAGTCCAACCCTTTCCAAGATGAAGGGACATCAGTGTTTTCTATACGGGAGTATCCTGTTACTTCCCGTAGCTAGTGTCAGTGCATTCTATCTGCCCGGTGCTGCACCCCACAACTTCGAGCAAGGGGAGCAAGTGAACCTCCTTGTTAATGCACTCACCCCCATGTTAACGGGAAAGGACGATTCAAAGCTAGTAAGTTACCCTGTTAGCTCAGATGGTGTTGCATTGACGCGACCCGCTCGAACAGAAATCCTTGATCAATTGTGCGTACACCCGAATTTAGCCTTCACAGGTTTCCTTCTGCTGATATACACGAAAACAAGACGACTATTACAATCCCGCATTTCACTTTTGCCAACCTGAAGGCGGCCCAAAAAGTCAACCCGAATCTTTAGGTTCCATCCTTTTCGGGGACCGAATATTCAATTCACCGTATGACGTACGTATTATATCCTTAATTCGGTCCATTAGACTGAGTTTACCTGCTCCAGATCAAAATGTTAGAAGGCAACGGAACTTGCCACACCCTTTGCACCCAACAAGTGGAACCACAGGATGCGAAATTCATCAACGATCGCATCCGGGAGGACTATGCCCTCAATTGGCTCGTTGACGGTCTTCCAGCGGCAGAAATGAAGGAGGACCTCAAGACAGGTGACATCTTCTATGACATGGGGTTCAACCTCGGTGATGACAACAGTGAAACTCCGTACCTGAATAACCATTATGATATTGTTTTGAGGTTCGCCGTTAGGTGCCTCACCCACAACAGCATTCTTATGTGAAGAAACGTAGGTACCATGAACGAGATCCGGGCGTATTTCGGGTAGTTGGCGTTTTGGTGTGGCCTACAAGGTAGGCAGTGCAGGTTGTGGGCTACCTTCTTGTCTGAACTTGTTGCGACAAGTCATGGTGGTCCACAGGAGGATGCGGACAAGCCTGACTGCGACACCGAAGCCCAGCCTCTCTTGCTTTCAGAAACGCAGGCGACTACTGTCCGTTACACTTATCGAGTTACATGGGATGTAAGCCTACATCAATGTCTAGCTTCATGGGCTTTAACCCGCCTGCCAGGAATCAGATACTCCATGGGTATGTTTGCATTTTCAAGCTTGAAATCAGCTTAGTGCCTCTAAGGCTACTCGTTGGGACAACTACCTGCATATTTTTGACCCGAGAATCCACTGGTTCAGCATTATCAACTCGATTGTGATTGTTTTCTTCCTCTGTGTCATGGTTGCGATTATTCTTTTGCGCACGGTCTCGAGAGATGTCAGTCCATATCTGCTGAAAAGGGTGTCTTTTCTGATCCATCCTCTCCGTAGATTTCTCGCTATAATGCCATTGATCTCAGCGTGGGTTTCTCGTTATCCATTGCTTACGCTCATTCACATCCTGCAGGAGGATGTTCAAGAGGATTGGGGGTGGAAACTCGTGCATGGAGAGGTATTTCGCACACCACGTTTCCCGATGCTCCTAGCGGTCATGGTTGGGAACGGCGCACAGCTTTGCGCGATGTGTTCAGTGACGCTAGGTACTTCTTCGATCCCTCAGTGGTTTTAGGAACTGGATGTTAAGAGTTTTCTTTTTCCTTGAACAGTCTTTGCATTGCTAGGCTTTCTTTCTCCGTCTAATCGAGGCTCACTGGCAACCCTGATGATTGTATGCTGGTCGTTCTTTGGAGGGTAAGTCAAATTTTTTGCACTGTACTATACCCCCAAGAATTGACGACTTCTTGGCCAGAATTGGCGGTTACTATTCTAGCCGCGTGTATGCGTCATTAGGCGGTATGGACCGCCGAAAGAATGCCTTTGTGACTGCCACGGTCTTGCCTACGTATGTTCGCACACTTTTTTTCCCCATGTGAACCTGAAGTCAGAACGCAGGCTGGTTTTCATCATCATGTTTCTACTCAACTTCTTTCTTCTGATTGCTGGCTCGTCAGGAGCCGTCCCCTTTAGTGCGCAACCAACTGGTCTTTTGATCATCGCTAACACCAAATACAGCAACGATGCTCCTCATTGTCTTACTGTGGTTTGGAATCTCGGCACCACTTTCGGCTGTCGGTTCTTTTATCGGCTCACGACAAGGAGTGCGTGCTTAGTCTCCCCGCGTTGTTAAATTGGCTGATAGGATGGGCCAGGGCGTGTCGCATCCTGTGAGGGTGAATCAAATTCCTAGACAGATACCTCCCAGCCCCCGCTACCTCCAACCCTGGGTACGTTGCGTGAGATGAGATGTATGATCGTCCCTAACAACAAAATAGGCATCCACATTACTTGCTGGCATTCTGCCATTTGGTAGGGCTGCACATATTCAGTGTTATATCAATTATTCAACCCCATAGGTGCCGCGTTTGTCGAGCTATACTTCATCATGTCAAGTCTCTTTGCTTCACGCGCGTACTATGCATTTGGTTTTTTGGCGCTCACGGCAGGGGTAGTTGCACTGACAGCTGGAACAGTCACAATTCTCTTCACGTACTTTATCTTGTGCGCAGAAGAATACCGGTGCGTCTAGTCATCTGCCGGAAAGAGCGTTGTTACTGATTGATTCCTCAGTTGGCATTGGCGCGCATTCATGACCGGAGGAGGGAGTGCATTCTGGATTTTTCTTTACGGTCTGTTTTACTGGGCCTCACGTCTCTCCCTCGGTTCTTTTACCAGCGTTGTGCTATATTTCGGGTACCTGTTGCTCATTTGTCTATTCGACTTCCTTGTCACTGGTACGCCAATTGTGATTCAGGATCCCCCGTCTCCGACTCACTCCCCTCAGGTACAATTGGGTTCCTCGCATCCTACTGGGTTGTGCGTAAACTGTATGGCGCGATCCGGGTCGACTAGCTTGCTAGACATTACGCCATTATGTATCTATTCGATTTGACAGTCTCGGCCCCTCATCACATGCTTTCGCCAGTGGTTCGGCTGGATTTGATTTGCTCGAGGGCAATACTGGTAAGAGAATCATCCAGTGTCACAAATTTTCATATAAGATCTCGACACTGGAAGGGCTTGACTGTAACCACAAGATGGGAGATTGTACCCGCCTGTGCACCGATCAGGTAAATGTAGACAATTTAGGGACCCAACGCCAAGCAAATTGCTGGATAGCAAACGATGTCATAGTCAGAAACAGGAAATATATATCAAGGGTGTTCAAAATGTCCGTGAGGTCCGTAAGAAATTAAATAAAGCATGCTACAACGTGCGGTTTCATAATAAACCAACACCATCTTGTACAAATCATGGCGTATCAAGCCGTCGATCGTTATGATCACTCATGAAGGTTGTGAAACGATCGTAAAGAGCGGGCTCCAGTTTCCGGAGTCACCCATAACTACAACGAACGCATAAGGTTATTTGTTAAGTGTTGATAGGGAATCGACTTACGTATAATGATATAGTCGACGTCGGGCTCAGTGTTCGCAGGGATGGTTACGTTTACAGCTCCAGAAATCAGAGGGAAGCCTTGGGTAAGAACAGTTTCTTCAGTCCCATTGACGCCATGGCGCAGAAAGACCATGCCAATGGGATTCGTGACCTCCGAAGGTTCATTGGCGATGCTCCAGGTGATATTATACGTGTCACCAGCAGTCCAGACGGTGGTATTGGTTGGATAGATGATGGGGGGCGACCAGACGTCTCGCTTCACTTGTGGAGCGAGGGGAAAGGAAAAGGCAGAATAGAGGAAGGAGCATAGTACAGTAGTGAAAACGAAGAAAAACATGACGACGAAGGACTCGGATGACCGGTGATGGGGAAACGGCGAAGGACAACGTGTCTTATAGATAGCCCGGGAGCACTGCCAGACACGGACGGAGACTCGAGCCGGTCATCGTTACTTGTCAGGCTGTCCCGACGGTGATCATATCGGATGACGAGGATGTGGATACAGCCACCGGCTGGTTTGTTTGATGAACGGCAGACTGGGGGTGCAATAATGGTTTAGAATTTACACCGCAATAAGCACTGCTTGTGGGCTTGTAGTTTGGATGTACATGTGGCTGCTTGAGGCGAATTGCGCTTTGCAGGTTGTAGAATGTACTGCAACTAGCTGGTTTTCCGTTGATGAGTGAAAGTTACCAAACGTGATGCAAGTATTGCCCTTTGTCGGTTTCGTAACATTCCCGTGAAAGAGAGCACTACAAAAGGAATTTGATCATCAAAGGCACCTATGATGCAGCAGTGAATCGGATCACAGCCTGAGAGCCTGTTCGACAACTTGCTACTTCGGCTACTACATCAGCTGCTACACCAGCTAGCCCCTAAGCAGTGTTAGGGCCCGTTCGACAACTTGCTACATCGGCTACTACATCGGCTGCTACTACATCGGCTGGTCCTTAAGCAGTGTTAGTGAGCTAACTGGCTCTAAGTGGTGTAAGAAGTGGTGTAAGTGCAAAAGTCGCTGCAATCCGAGGAATTTCACGGCCAGCTGTGCCGAAATTGCGGC
>JBBPJT010000113.1:0-52130 GCA_038088895.1 Xerocomus potaroensis | reverse complement strand
CGGACCCAGTTTGGGGCTCGAGACCTGTCTTTGATAAGAGAAAAGTACTGAGGAGACGACTGGTTTACTCTGCTTGCCCAAGCTGCGTTTGCTCGGAGGAGTTCCGTGGGGTAGCTTTGGACAAGAGCGTTCTCGTCCGAGGTGGATTCGAGACTGAGCATTCGGAATGTGGATGCTGTTGTTGCGAGGAGGGGAAGGCTCTGAGGTAGAGAGGGCGTAAAGGGAGGGAAACTGAAGGAAGGTTGAATTTACCGCCGACGTATATAGCAAAAATGCAATGGCTGATGCTAATCGTGAAGTGGCAACACGGATGTCGTTGGAGAGCCGACGTCTGGACCAGTTCTGGCTGTACAAAAGGGCATATTACAAAAGGGCATATTACTCCGGAGATGGGACGAATATGGGTCCCGATTAATGCGACCCCCATGCTGCATGGGATAGCCCCGATGAGACACGCCTGGATTACTCACCACGGCTTTTGACAGCGTCTCGCCTTTACCCGAGAAAAACAGTTTGAATACGCGCACCGCTCAACAGCTCTTTGTACAGTTCCGATTAGTCGAATAAACTACACGTAGTAATTAGAGAACAGAAAACGGATTTGTGCGACTTTCCCTATGTTAAAAGGCTGATTAAAGGCTGCGTTTTATATGTCCGCGATTGTCCGGAAATCGGGGAATGGTACTTGTGTGTTAATCAATCACCTTAGTGATGTTCAGGTCCTCGATGAACCCGTTCCTGAAATCATATACCCAACCGTGCACCCAAACCGGCTTCTTTTTGGCTGCTGCCTTCACCAACTCAGCCATCGGGGGGCTCGTAATTGTATCTATTTGCAACCTGACATTCTCCTCGACAGCAATTCTTATCACCTCTTCTGTATTTCCGCGAATATTGCGTTCCTTGAGGCGATTCACGAGGGGATCCAGCCAGCACTTGACGACGTCATCCGGCATGCTTTCAAGTTGGCCAATGTGGCCGGGGTGCGGTACGGCGATGTCGTGCACATTGTTATGGAGTTTATCTCCACCTTTTGTTTGGTCTGCTCCACTGGGTGAATTTTTCAATGCATACAGCACTCCACCGCAATGATAGTGGCTGACGACGACAACTACACATGCACCGAAACAGTGAGTTACTCAAAAAGAAAAATCCGGTAAAGTTACTTACTATGTTGAATTTCTAGTTCTCCAACGGCGTATTCAAGAACGGACAACACACTTTCATCGCCCGAATGTACCTGGCTATCGTCAAAGCAAACAGGGTTCAGGTGACGACGAGGCCGGTGATCTATATGACGGACGCACGTCGCAACGTTTCGATGTACAAAAGCTGTACCAGGCAGGGCTCCCAATGCATCTGACTCCTGTACTCTCGAATCGGAACATCCAATCCAAATAATCTATGTATAGAAGCAGTTACCAGCCGGTCAGCCCTGATTACTCGGAAGAAGCCGAACGAACGGGCTCGCACACACACCTTGGGTGCCTGTTTAATTGTGGGATTGGAAAAGTATTGGGGGGATGTCTGGGGCAGCATACTCGCCCAATGTGCGTTCGCCGCAAGGAGCTCTGTAGGATAGCTCTGGACGGGACATTCTGTGTGGAGGGTGGGATGGAGATCGACCATTAATGATGATAATGACTTGAAAGGATAAGGGACTTTTCAGAGAGGCCCAGCGGGGACCTACATTTTATATTGTCTCGTCAGATGACGTTGTGGTATACCGGCGAGCCCAGCGCAGGAACGAAGTCCATCGCGTTTCTCGTTTCTGTTAGTCATTCGATGCGGGTTGTCCGATCGGTGGCGCACTATCTCGTCATTAAAGCAATCTCACATGACAAGCAATCTCACATGACAAAAAAAAAGTATATTTCATGCTGCTTATGGGCTACTTTGGAGTAAACAGGCTCAAGGTTGACTTGCTCGTGAGCATCCCATCATGTCGTGCATTTCCATTTCCCCGCAGTGCAGTCCGTCAAAATGGACTCAAGGAGAAACCGAAACCGTCTCACAGGGGTCCTTTTCGAAGTCGAAGCTTGGCCACCGGGTTTCAGAAGAACACATTAGAACCCAGAGCGGTCGCTCGTGTGAGAGCAGCATATTTCGTTCGCGTCCGATGCGTTTGACGGGTTCGATGATAGAAGCATAGCCTTCTGGTTTTCCTGTGCATTCGGTCCGTTCATCCTCAGCGGGCGGTAAAAGAACCTACCGTCGTGGGAGTCCGACCCCCACCAGCTACCGAACAACTGGGTTGAACGGGCTGTCGTCACCGCACTGGTTCTATGGTGCTCGGGCCTGTATCGGTACGGGACACTGATCTGCGAGCGAAATCCATGCAGGTGCCTCGTCGTTCCTGGGCGGTCACCTACTACGAGCCCACTCATGACATCGGTAGGAGGCTATTTAAAGAAGTGGTACCTGCCACATTGCGATAGTGATACACTCTTGGTCAAGAAAGCATCTATGAAACGGTCCAATCCACTTGGCTGCTCGTCGGGGCCGCCGCAAGTGACAGAGGCAACTATACTATTTGACGCGACCGTCAGCATGGCGATAACGAATAGCATCACTAAAGGCCATGGCAAGTCGAGTTTCCATTCCAGCACTGCAACCCACCATACGGCGGTTATGACAGTCACTGCCGCAACCACTCCAGGTCAAACTGCGGTGGCGGCCAGGGCTCTTGTAACCAATAGCGACCCAGTTACTGAACACCTAGAATATGTGTCCAGGTCGTTTGGATGTCGCACGGCGATATGTTGCTACCGAAGTGATGACAGCTACCAGTAACCAGCGTCAGTACATCCATCCTGATCCCAACAATGCACCAAGTTTACAGGCACAAGGGTCGACTCGTTTGTGTACAATCCAGCAGAAATACGTTATACATTTGACCGGGCGGTACTCTTATTCCAACAGGTCGCTCCGGTCCGCATTGAGAATAAGCCTCGTAAAGAAGCGAATTTGCTCCAAAAAACCTTCTGCTCGGATGGCTGCGATGTAGCAGTGAGTCATTCTTGTAGAGACAATGCAGGCACCATGTTCTAACCTTCATTGACAGTATGTAGCCCACCATAAATATCTCCAGTACCCCAATGGATGTACCGGAATATGTGGCGCGTGAAGTTCCAATAATGTCTCGTGTCTGATCACAGCAAGCATACATCAGCATATTCGTCTCCATGCAACATCTTCGGCTTACCCGTGTTCCCTATAACACGACGTCAATGTAGTTGGATAGTAGAACGAATAGAAGCAAACTTGCCGGTCATGAGCGAAGGCGAGACAATAGAGGACCTAGGAAAGTCGTCTTCCCGTAAATGGCTCTCCAAGGTGGATCGGATAGTCCCTGATAAAAGCTCATAGGGCCCACTTCCCCTCGTCGGCGTAACTGGTGATGGAGGGAGGGAATTGTTGTTAAAAATGTAAAGACTTATGGCACCCCACGAAGGACCGTGTGATCCCACTGGCTCCCCAAAGGCCTCGAGGGTCATATTGTGTTTCTTGGCAACGGAGAGTGTGATATTGGTGTAACGACTCATCAGCTCGGCAGGCGAACTATAGTCAGCAATGCGATTGTTTGTGACAGCCCACGCAACTTCCGGAAGAGCATTCACTTTGACACCTCCGCTCACAAGATCTACCCCCAAACATCAGGCACAGAAAGTGAGCAAAACATATTAAACAAAGCGCACCAAATGCCTGGGTTGTTCCCGACAAGGCATAATACTGAGGATCAAAGTCAATGAGCTGGTCCCCAAGTTCGCGCAACGTCCGATCACTTCTCTGTGATTCGAGCAAAAGCCGAGTCAATGATTCTGGGAAGCCCGTGTCATATTTCGCGCGGCACTCCAAGCTTTGATAGTATGTCCTGCCCCGGACCAACTTTGGCTGGTGTGGGTGGCCCTCCAGCTCAGTAATGAGATCAGCCAGGATACCAATGGCCTAATGACCGGTCTGTGATCACATGGTAATGTAGACACGCGGTTTCTCACCGTATGGTCTGGCGGCGTGCTAGAGTGCCCACCAGGAGTCGACACGTCCATACGAATATCCATAACACCTTTCTCGGCAACAACCGGCTTGGCAAACACCACCCCGTTCAACTCGGTGAATCCACCTATTGGCCTTGAGTAATGTGCTAGCAGCGCTTATGAAAGTTTCCTGTGACTTACCACCCTCATCGACGACCATGGCAATTGAATCTGGACCATATCTTTCGAGAAGATATTCGCTAATGGCGCCTGCACCCTATGATGGCCTCAGCCAGGTAACAGTGATAGAAGGGGAACATACGCACCCTTCGGCCACCTCCGGTTTCCTCGTCGATACCAAATGCCAGGAGGATTCCACGAGAAGGTACGAATCCATGTTCCAAAAGTGTTTCGACCGCAATTCT
Source organism: Xerocomus potaroensis (assembly GCA_038088895.1). Classification (NCBI taxonomy): domain Eukaryota; kingdom Fungi; phylum Basidiomycota; class Agaricomycetes; order Boletales; family Boletaceae; genus Xerocomus; species Xerocomus potaroensis. The sequence goes on along the minus strand of JBBPJT010000113.1, from coordinate 47,728 downwards.
AGGCCACAGACACGGAAGCTCAACCCGTTACATAATTGCAGTTACCTGATGCTGACTTACAGAGTTGCAATGAGAGCAGACTTGTCATCACAACTCCCTCTGCCCCAGATCCACTCACCGTCAAAATAACCAGAATATGAGGGTTGGATCCAGTGGTCGCGTGTGTCAGGATCAACAGGGACGACGTCCATATGAGCGAGAAACATCAGGGGCTTGACATCTTCGGTTCCCTTCCATTCATACACCAGGGAATAGGTGTTTACTTTTGTGCGTCTTAGGTTTGCATGCCTACAAAGTAGAAATTATCAAATGTGTCAGAATTGCGCTCGCGTTGCACTTACACCTTGGGGAAACGCAACTCGAGATATCCGTGGAGTTCAGCCATGATTTCCCATCGTGAATCTTCAGAGGGCAGCCCGAAATCATCATGGCTTTCTGTGCTAGAATGCGTGCACGTCATTCCCAAAAAAAACGCGCATGTAAGAAGTAGCTTACGGGATTCGGACAGCACCGCCCAAGGACTCGTATGCTTTGAGCCTGAACGCACTTGAGCCGTACTCTTCGTCAATATTTCCCAGCAGAACCTCGTATTCTGGAGAGGTGAAGGCCTCGGTTTGTGGACAAAGATCGTCGAGACCCAGGACAGCCGAGTTCTGCCATCCATGATAGCACCTGTGAACAAAGTTGGTAGGCCAAAAGCGTTGCATCAAAAGGACAAGGCTCAGGAAGCCCGTGATTTTCAGTAATCGACTCAGGCGCTCCCTACGTGGCCGGGACGATGCGCATCGATCATCTTGCTTGAGTGCGCCGTGCTCATGATCATAAACCTTGTCCATCGACGGCACAAGGTTTTCGTTCCGCGAAAGCTTGTCAATTCGGGATGTTGGATAAGTTGGTGGGTTTGTCTGTGCTACCATTCGGCGAACGAGAGCGTAGATGGCCTTATAGTGGAGTTGTGATGTCGGAACAGATGCACGTGACCGTGTACATGCCACTTAGGGCTCTTGGGCGCCCCCCGATACCTTGCGGTCAGTCTACAGTCTACAGTATTATCTTTATTGTATAGACTGACGCACTTTCGGAGTCCGTCAATGCAGCCTGGACACGGAAAGACGGCAAGAGGAAGGGTGGTCAAGTTTATAACTGTTACATTCACTCTTTCTGCCGAGTGCCAGTGTAATTAGCTTGGCGTAGGTTCCTCAAGGCCTCAGTCCCGAGGGTGGAATGCCTTATACGCTTCAATGACATCCAAGGCCTTTTCTGCACTCATTGTCAGGTCCTTCTGCATCTGTTGGCCTATATCCTTCAGCTCTATGGACACACTAACACCAAACAAGACTGAGGTGGGAATTAGGTGTCCAACACCCCACATATCCACTTCAGAACCGTGATTGTTATGGAATACCCACAGGGAATGTTCATCTCCGTTCAGATGTATCCTCCCAGCCAATAAGAAACCAGCTGGTGTTCAAATGTGCAAATAATATTCTCCCATCGGGTATCCTGGTAATACAGTGTTATCTGATGGGCAACCTGAAATGCAGCCTGAGACTACGGTGATGCCTAAGCCGAAGAACAAGCCTTGAGAGTACGTAAAATGCAAGTGATAGCTGCTAATGGTCCAGTTTCGTCCTTTGGTTTAGCATTGAGGCCCCAAAGTTTAAAGTAGAGCGACTGCTGACAGGCAAATTGAGGGTGGTCCACATTTGGTACGACTTTCCTGTCCAATTTTTCGTAAACGCTTCGCATATGTGCAACACATTCTTTCGCATCACAGCCTTCATTGACGTTTCGAACACGATCGCTCCCAAATTCAATTCTCTTATTTCGCCTACAACATCGATTGGATGAAAAATTAACAGGGCATGCAAATGGTCAGATTTACCCTTGAATGAGACATCAGGGTTTCCATCGCCGATGACGGGACGCAATGTTTCGGTAACAGAACAAAGGTTGATCAGTTGACACGAGTTAGCGGTGCGGTCACGCCTGAGTCCCAAATCAGCGCGGCGCAGACCTACTATGGTAGGCCGCCGTGAAGGTTCTATCGGTGCGACGATCGCCACAACAGAAACAATCGGCCCGTGAGCGGAGTACAATATGATTGCATGAGCGGAAAATTTGAAGCGAGATGACTCTCCACCTACGTGGATGCTTGACACTAGCACCAGGCACAGCGACGATAAGAGCCATTCGCTCTCATCACCATTGGAAAAAAGTGAGAACAATTTGACATGTCCATCGAGCTCCTCCTCGCCGTTCGGAGCCCAATCTTTGAGTCTTTCTTGTAAGCTTTCTTCTCTATATGAATGTTTGTAAAGCACGACACTGGCTGCGTCTATGTCGTTGAAGGCCACCTGATTCTTGCTCTTGATGGCTTCTTTGAGAGCATAGACGTTCCGCGTCCTCAGGACATTGACAAAGAATATGTTGTTAGTCCTATTGCCGCACACCCAGCAAGAGAGGGTGCATAAATCAGAAATGCAGACGTTCACTGGACTTGGGGAAAAGGTCGATCACAAGTTGAGGCACGATCCGTTCGGATGCCACCGACTGAGGCTCGCCTCTTGTGTTTTCTTTGTCATGACAGCATAAAGAACCAGAGATCGTCCGCATCTATGTCGTTGAAGGCCACCTACTTCTTGCTCTTGGTGACTTTTTTGAGGTGTCCAACGGTCTTTGTAAGTGAATTTTCGACCAGGAAGGCCTTCCGGACATCGTCACCATAGATCCAACAAAAACGCTCACTTGTTGTGTCCATCAAGCAGTTTACAAACCCTGTCGTTGCTGCAATCTAAACGATGAAAACTTATCAAGTAATACTAGCCTTCCGTATTTCAGGTGCTGCTCAGGACTAAGATAGATCAGATCAACTACTACTTGCTTGGAATCTCTTGCTTTTAGTATACCATAGTCACGGATACCATCGACGCTATCCTTGTACATTTGGTAGTCCCAAACACAGGCTTCGGGTAGCACATGGACTGTATCGAAATCGTATTCTTATATCTGGCAGATTCAAATTTAACGCGTAACACCACCATCATGTTCTTCGACCTGAACGTCCCTGTCGTTGCTCATCAAGGTCACGCAACTACACTACAGTCGAAAAAGAGCAAGGGGAAGCAACCACAAGCTGCCACTTCGATCGTGTTTACTCCGGCTCAGGTCGCAACGATCGAAGCTCGCATCGACCTCCTCGTCCATTGTCCGTCTTTCGCCCTTTTCTTCCTCTTTGTTTTCCCGTGACACCTCGAAGCGCAGTGGGATACACCGTCATTGCATTCAACCAGACCATCGACAAGAAAATAGAACCAAAGACACACGTCAACACCTTGAACGTGCTGTTGCCCCAGCTGAAGCAGAGGACCGGCATCGTCTTCTTAAAGCGACTGACGATCAACATCGACGAAGACAGCGAGAAAGGGTTTGGCTTGGTGCGCTTGTTCTCTTGACCTACATCGGCTCATCCCATGTCTTCAACCAGACCAGTGCCAATGCGTCCATGGTCGATCCATATGACCTCGTTGCGCTGTCGCCCACGACCGCAGCGACGTTTTCTGCTGCATGCCTCACACACAGTCTTCCCTCGCCCTTGACGGCCCACATCATCACATTGCCGCTCACGCACCCACGACTCCCGTTCCATCTCAAACACACGCTCGTCCGCACGGCCATCAAGAATGGCGCCGTGTTTGAAATCAACTATGCTGGTGCTCTCGGTGACCCCGAGTCGAGCCACATGCGCCTCGGCGTGACGGACACTGGACTGACCGCGAAACGGAACTGGTGGGCGGCCGCGCGAGAGGTCGTTCGGGTCACCAAGGGCAAGGGCATCGTCGTCAGTGGCGGCGTCATCAACGAAGGTGATTACAGAGCGCCGAGGGATATTCGAAACCTGTACGGATGACCCTTGCCCCGTTTGCCACGGAACCCAATCATTGACGGTTATTTCAGCGCAACGCTGCTCGGTCTGGCTCAGAATGTGGCACACGACGCGTTCACGGTCACGCCCAAATCCTTGGTTTTGCGTGCTCGTACGTCTTCTCGCGCTGCTTTGCGTTTATGGGTCGTTTCATGTTTTTTTTTTTTGTTAAGAGACGCGCAGAACGTATCGTGCCGTGCTTTCTGAACCGAGGATCGTAGTGCCGACATCGGCAAGCGAAGCTGATCCGAATTTGGTGTCTTCTCTGACGGCTGCACAGACTTCTACACAGCCATCTGTTGAAAACGCTACACCAGCGAGCAAACCTGCGCAGCCCATCGAAAAATCGCATAGTGAGCATGCTATAGGCAAGAAACGCTATCGAGAACAAGATTCAAACATAATGGGGTCCGGACCGGCGTCGTCTGAACGCGCCAGAGGGACAACGACCCAGACGGACCGCAACGCGATGAGCAGTGCACCGGCCCGGAAAAAGAAGAAGAAAGCGGGCATCGTTGAGTAGTGGGCTGCAAGTATCACAAGTTTTAATCTAAAACTCCGATACGATTTCTTCATGAAACGGAGCGCCGTTGAGTGGTAACGACACGCTTCTGGGACGTGCTGCTCTGACGGCCCAGCTCTAGGCAGATGTGTATGTAACACGACCAATTTACAAGGGCCATTACGACCTGTGACTCCATTCCATGACGGATTGACGAGCGTACCACGATACGACGCATCCGATCCCGGCCCTCGGTGTATGTCTTGATAAGAGGGATAACACGCTCAGTTCTTATCGCCCTCTGATCTTTCACATGTTCAGGTTTAGGGATTACTCAGAACATTATTAGGTATCAGTCGAAAGCAAGTAATGAAAAAGAGTCCTGGGTCATCCAGAAGAGTACGACTGCCGAGGCTACATCAAACTCGCAGTACTGATCTGGTCGTCACCACAAGTATGTGCAGGGAAAGGCTTAAGAAGGGCCTAGCGATGCTTTATATCTCTTCGCCAACCCCAATCGCAGTCAAGTATTGCGTTCCGGTACGACTGCGTGCAATCGATCTCCCCAGGAACGGTGGGCATACTCTCTGCGCATACCGAACGCCCCAACGAACGGATAACGCATCACGATATCCAATGGTCATCCGTCATCGCCATTCGAACATCACTCGACAAGCACGCCAAGTAACTTCAAGTGCATATGTATTTCGCAGAAATAAGCTACACAGGGCTAGATTTTTCAACAAGCAACACAATGTCCAAACGGTTTTCAAGACTGCCCAAGAACACAAATTTGACTAATCAAAAAAAAAAAAAAAACGACTCAAACGTTTACTAGCGACGCGCTCAGAGAGACTGCGAAACAAGAAAGGGTATTGGCTGCAGAAACAAAATTTTAATGAGGGTACGGCTATGACGTCGATAAGGCAACTCGCGTATACAAAGAACGAGATCGACCTGTCATTTAGGCTATTTCATCAATCGGTCCGAGCTAACGAGCGGAGCGACCTCTAGTACGTCCCATCCGCGGTGCCCGAGGAGGGCGGCAAAGAGTCGGAAGGAGGTGGTTGCGGGAGGGTATCGGTAGGCTCGGTATGGTCGAAGTGTCCACTCATGAGCACGGACATGCGCCGGTCATCTTGCCTTCGGTGATCTACGTGAGCGGGGGCCTCGCTCGGGGGTGGAGGCGGAGGAACGCTCTCCGGTACGCTTGAGAGGAAGATGTCGCCGATTGGTAGGTGCTTAGCCCCGTCATCATCCCTGCGATGCTTTTCGTGAGGTGGTGGAGGGACGCTCGGCGTTCCGGTACGCTTCCAAATTGAAGGGCCCTTAAATTCAAGCGGGTCATCCCAGTAATCCCTGCGATGCCTTCCGTGAGATGGTGTCCCAGACGGAGGCGGCGGTGGAGGGGCTCCCGGGGCCCCAGCAGGTAATGGGGGAGGGTGGTCCCCATCGGCATATGGAGGCGGAGACATGTTTCCGACATCATCCCTGCGATGATCGACATGATACGGTGCTTCTGTCGGCGGGGGGCCGATGGGTGTGCCAGAGGGTGGGGGGGGACACCCAGGGGGAATGTCCAAGTGATCTCTATCCCCCGGAGGACCAGCAGGGTGAGTGGGCGTGGGACAGTTAGGAGGGATGCTCTTCGAAGGCGGGGAAGGGATCAATCCGTTGCCTTTCCCGGCATCGTCACGGATACCTATATCTGGGATGACAAGAGCAGCGGAGAAGCCGACAAATATAAGCAAAAGGAAGGATGGGGTGATGCGCATAACGACTGAGCGATCAACACAAGGAAAAGATTGGGTTTGAGAAGAGTGTTTGAGTGGTGGTTCTGGAGGATATGATGTGCGCCATGTATCCTTTTTATGCGGTCAAAGGTATAGATAGATTCAAGTACGTGAAACCAAATCACAGTGACCACGAGGTATCTAAATGCTTCCTGCTGCGGTCGTAAGTATAACAATCTCAACCACCGTGGACCGACGACGACCATGTGGTATACATTGCGGGACCAAGTTGCATCAGCCTGGGTTCTTGTACCGCACGCATGGTAACAAGGAAATGAAAAACAGGGTCACACACTTAGGTATCAGCTGAACCCAGTCCAGACCGAGGTTTGAAACATGCACGATGACCACTTCTCAAGCTGTGAACTGCGGAGTGCACCGTTTCGACCAAGAATGTTACCAGACGAGACCCATAAAACACATGAATTTCCGATCCGGTCACCATGATTGGCGATTTGGAAACAAGTCCAAGATGCTTTGTGATGAAAATCAGGTGTCAACCATGCACCAAATTGGCTAGTAGTACGCGGTGGACGTACTGCTCAAAATTCACTCTATGATCGGAGTACAACCTGGATATCATTATCTCTTGGTTTCCGAATGTTGGCGAAAAGAAAGTATCGGTGACGTGAGTTGCAAAAGTCCCAGTAGCGACATACAATGGAGGAACAAACCACACCGGACCTACACATGCCACGACACGGCATTCCATGATTCTACCTACATGATCACATGCGCAGGACAAAAGTTGAACATCCTACTCATTAATCACTCCACACTTCCTCGTCCTAGGTAACAAATCCCAAATTTCAATCACCTTAACATCGGTTTTTACACATTCGAAGCAAAACCGGCCTCCATAGGGATCATAGTCAAGGACCTTAATTGGACCAAGGTGCAGTCGGACAATAAGGTACCGTTGGACCGGAAAACGAAGACTATGTTCGACGTCATATTCGGACGCTGCGATGTTGCCTTGTAAGTTTGCATGAAACTCGCGACGCGTGCTATCAGGAGAAAGGTAAGCATAGCGTGGAGGGAGCTCGCTAGGGCTGAGCAGTTGCATCATAATCTTGCCCACTTTGTCTAGATCGGACTTTTCCAAGTGAAGGGCGTGACGTTGAAAAGCCTGGCTACCAGACCTCTCAGAACGGAACTCCATGATGATGAAATCATCTTGTATGAATCGGTGAAAAATGGCACAATAAGCATTAAATTTAATCATGCCACTTTCCGTGAAGACTGCCCGATGCGAACAACTCAGAGGAATCAGTCCTGCTTGTGTGTTTGGAGGGGGAAGAAAAAATGCTTGAAAGAGTTGGCTGGTCGGGCACCTGTGGTTACCGACTACAAGAATATACGTTGACGTTGAGATGCACATTCTGAATCGTCCTTCTGTCTAGTATCATGCATTTCAACTTTTGAGAGGATAAAATGTTCACGTCAACAGAAACGCTCACCCTATCAATATCCTGAAGGGCAAACTGCGTGCGTGAATGTACGTCCAGGGCGAAAATATGAAAATCCCAGAAATCCCCTTCCCAAATTACAAGATTGACACGTGGTCCAAGGTCCATAGAGCAAATATCAAAGTCCTCATATTCGGACTTGTGAAGGAGATCTAGTGTCAATTTGGATCGCTCCCCCACACTGAGCGAATAGATTGAGCTGCAAAGTCAATACGTCAGAGAATGCCAAGTTGTATTAAAATGTCGAGGCCTACAAATACGTTGGACCGTCATACTTTTCTTCCGTGAAGGCCACACATGCAAACGGGCGACCGTCCATATCGATGGAGCTAGCATAATGAAACGACCATATGGGACCGTCACTAGCTGATGTGTAAATGACGGTCCCATCCGAATGAAAATTGAGCGGATCCACATTCAAATCATAATACCAAACGTTAAAGCAAGACACCACCAACAGGAATCGTCCAAACACCAGATTGGTGGAGCGCCATGTATTAGGGTACGGGACCTCTGCGATACTGAACGCCTGCGTTGTACCATTGCTGTTAAGATGTTGATCGATACGAAAACAAGGGACGAAAAATCGGCGTTGAGGTAGGCATGAACCCATACCTCCTTGGAATAGCTGATGCGATTCAGATATCGGGATACCTGTTTACTGGTCTCTAAGCTGAAGCACGGATCGAGATGTGTGATAACATACCTTGCGCATTCGAATAATGTCTGAAGGATCCAGATAGTAAAATGCTGACAGTAGAACTTCCGCTGGAAGCTGGTTGAATGAGAGAAACATTTTAAAGAAGTGTCTGAAAATAATGCAGGTTAAGTTATCACTATCTTGTAGCGTCATGTAGACCCTATTATCACCCAACACACTATTCGTGCTCGACACCGCAGTGCGTATGCTCTTTGTCGCTGTAGAGTCTAATATACCAAAATTGTATTCACATCTGGCGGATTCAAATTCAACGAACGACACCACCACATGTTCTTTGACCTGAACGTCCCCGTTGTTGCTCACCAAAGCCACTGAACACACTACAGTCGAAAAAGAACAAGGGGGAAGCAACCATAAGCTGCCACTTCGACAGTGTTTACTCCAGCTCAGGTCGCAACGATCGAAGCTCGCATCGACCTCGTCCATCCGTCTTTCGCCCCTATCTCCCTCTTCGTTTCCCTGTGACATCTCGAAGCGCAGTGGTGGGATACACCGTCACTGCGTTCAACCAGACCATTGACAAGAAAATAGACCCAAGGACGCACGTCAACATCTTGAATGTGCTGTTCCAGAGGACCGGGATCATCTTCTTAAAGTGACCGACGATCAACATCGATGAAGACGGCGAGAAAGGGTTTGGCTTGGTGCGCTTGTTCTCTTGACCTACATCGGCTCGTCCCACCTCTTTAACCAGACCAGTGCCAATGCGTCCATTGTCGATCCATACGACTTCGTTGCGCTGTCACCCACGACCGCAGTGACGTTTTCTGCGGCCTGTCACACACACACCACACTTCCCCCGCCCTTGACAGCCCACATCATCACATTGCTGCTCACGCACCCACGACTCGGACCTGGAGACTTTACTTTCTCTCAGCACGCTTACTAACTTGCTCCTTTCTTTTGCTTTCTATCGCATTTCTAGTTCCATTCCCAGGGGCAGATGACTTGCCATTGACCGGTCGATCTCACACTGGGACTCTTCCATCGAGAAACGTGCCAGCAAATATAGCGCACCTACTCGAGTCTTGTTCCGAACGTACTTGCCAGATGCCCGTGGTCTTGACGGATAAACACGAATTATGCTGTGGTTAAAATGGAAGCCGATGCTTGGATAACGGGCTTTCAAACATTTAATCTAAAGGCTCCGAACGCTTTCGATCGTTGCGACTTCAGTGAGTGACTTTCTTCATACTTTATCCGTGTGCTCATCTAGTTTGATAGATCTTCTCGCTTGTTTAGTTTATCCCAAAGCGAGCAAAGGTAAACTTGCCACTGGCACCCGAATCAGACATTAAACTAAGCTGTTTGTCCAGAGCGTGTCAGAGCTGGCTGCGATCTCATGCATGTAGTTTTCACGTTCGATGAGTACTCCGATAGGTCTTCTCCCTCCGGGGCCCGTAAACAAAAGGAGGTGATGGGACGCTTTCCGCAATCCTCATACCCCACGTCCAAAAAAAGAGTGGATTGGCGGGGAAACAGTCCGACAGTAAGTGCACTATCAGTTTCTTGAAGGTTTTTCAACATCATCCTTACTCGATGGTGGGTTCTGGCTACCGAATACCACGGAAATTTCACAAAAGCGGTTCATTCAAAGCATGGATGAATACTTTGAGAGCGTCGTACAGGAGTCTATCGACAAAAAGGATCACCGGATCCTTGACATCGTGAGTTATATCGACACACGACGATGCACGAGCGGAGTGAAGCCTTCGTTTTCTATATTCAAGCTAGGACTTGGCTACAGCCGTAGTTGGGACTGGCATTCATATGAGATAGTGATGAATCACGTTCTGTCGCCATCTCTTGCAGAATAACGAGCGAAAGGTATCAAAGAACTGTTCAAATCCTAGGCTCTTTTGAAAGAGTGAAAATGGAGCGGCCAGTAACCTTTTGAATCATAAACAAACGCTGATAACTCGATGCATGAAAAGGAACTAGACATGAAGATAACCAAATCCACCTAAATATTGGTCAACGAACATCTATCGAACCATTGGAGGGCGGCTTTCAAGTTACACTGCACCAAGTGGTCGTAGCCATTGGGTTCACAGTGATGCTCAGCCTACCCAATCGCTCTCAGATACCACGGGCGGTGCTCATGAAAGAATTCGAGATATGAACAAAGCAGTGTCGGAGTTGCTTCTTCGATCCAAACGTCAGCAATGCGGCGTGCGTGCACATTAACAACATTCATGGTGATAATGGAAGGATCAAGACATAGCATTCCGATACTCGCTGGTGGTGGAGCCAACCAATCCTGACTGGAGCTCGATTCTTACTGGACTCGTACGACCCACACGATGTCAACCACCACCACCACTTTATGCTGACTTGCCTCACAATGTTCCGTGCTGCGTGACTTTCACAAGTAGAAAAAGCGATCTTGACGCCAGCCTCAAACCCCATGAGCATCCGAGTCGGAGACTCGCTGGGTACTGACAGTCTCTTTGTGCCACTCTGTAAATCTGCTAGTGGTCTGAACGGGTTCCAACTGTGCACCACCAACGGGACTAGAAGTTGATTCGTCCTGTCGGCTAAGAGTCATTCTGCCGAAAAGTGGCGGGGGGGCAGTCGAGAATGAATGCAATAACGAGATCAGCATTTGTTCTAGTGGTACTCGCCGAGGAGGCCTGTCTGCGTGGGTCACCTGTTTTCTTTCTCTAACGATCGAATTCATTCTTTGACAATTCTGGCGCCAAGAGCTCTGTCAGGTATGTTCACAGCATCCCGTGTTGCATAGGAACGAGCACCGGATGATGACTGGACATGACTAGCATGGCTTTGGTGGGCTGATGAATTTTCATTCATTCGTGATCACACGTATGGGAACATCCTAGTTATCAACCACTCTACTCTTCCTCATCCTAGGTAACAAATCCCAAATTTCAATCATGTTATTGACTGGCTTTAAACGTCTGAAGCAATACAGGCCTCTGTATGGATCACAGTCAAGGAGTAAAACTGGACTGGGGAACTGTGTGAAACGAAGGTACTCCCGGTGAGGACTATGACGGCCGTCGAATCCGAACACTCCAATAAATCTCTGACAGCATGCGCCAGAGGTTTTACACAACCTTGCCAACAAAGCCAAATATAGCCCCGAGGGAGGTTGCTAGGGCTGAGCAGTTGCATTGTAACCGTGCCCACTTTGTCTGTGTCAGATCTTTCTAAGCGAAGGACACCACGTTGAAAAGTCCCGCCATTAGATCCCCCAGAACGGATCACCATGATGATGAAATCATCTTGTGTAAATGGGTAAAAAACGACATTATGGAAGTAAAGGTCACCAAGTGGGCCGTTTTCAGGAACAATTTCCCGATGCGAACAACTCAAAGGAATTAATTCTGCATGTGTGTCTGGAGGGGGAAGAACAAATGCTTGCAAGAGTCGGTCGGGATGGCAGGCGAGCTTGACTACAAGAATATACATTGACGTTGAGATGTACTTGTATGCGTTATCTTTATCTTGCATCTAGCATCATGCATTTCAACTTTCGAGAGGATAAGACTTCCACATCAACAGAAACACTCACCCCATCAATCTCCTGGAGCAGGAACTGCGTGCGTGAATGTACGTCCAAGGCGACAACACACCGAACAAAGGGAATCTCTTTCCCAAGGACGAGAATGACACGAGGTCCAAGGTTCATGGAGTCGATGCTAAAGTCCTGGTATTCGGAATTGTGATGGAAATTCAGTGTCACTTCGGATTTCTCCCCAACATTGAGCAGGTAAACTAGGCTGCAAAGCTACCATGTTAGGGAATGTTGAGTTGTATCATATGTCGAGACCCATAGAAGTGTTCAATCCAACTTTTTTTTCCGTGAATGCCATACATGCAAATGGGTGACCATCCAGATGGGTGGTGCCATCACAATGAGACGAGGTTATAACACTACCACTGCCCGGTATGTAGACGATGCTTCCCTCTGAACTGGAACAGAACAGATCCACATTCAAATCATAGCACCGAATATCCGAAAGATGGTCACCATCAACAGGAATCATCCAAACACCTGTTTGGTGGAGAGACAAAAATCGTCACACTTGATCTGTGTGAGTTTGAATGTTCGCGCTGTGCCATTGCTGTTTTGGAGGTGCTGATTGATGCGAAAAGAGGGGACAAGTGCACTTTCCAAGTCTTGTGCAGACTGGGAAGGAAATGGTCCGGGCAGCCAAACAAAATTGGTGTTGAGATAGGCATTAACCCATACTTCCTTAGAATAATAACTGATGCAATTCAGATATCAGGATACCTGTTTACTGGTCTCTAAGCTGAAACACGGATGAAGTTGTGTGATGACATACCCTGCACAGAAGGATGTCTGAAGGGTCTAGATAGCAAAATTGTCCCATTGGCATACGCATCACGTGCCCCCTAGTATATATCTCGCCACACCACATAGATGTAGAGTAGTCGCTCCTTGTCTTCCTCCTTCGTAGTCATTGAATAGATCGTGGTCAAGTTCTGTCTCGCCCGATCCCTCAGTGTTCCCGCCCTTAGCCACGGCAGGCTTCCAAAAACACTGACAACAGAACTTTCACCGGAAGCTGGTTGAATGAGAGACACATTTCCTTGTACTTGTGCAATGTAGACCCTATTAGCGCAATATTATCAAGGGGTGGGGCTGATCAAGAGTGTAGTTATAATGAAAAAATCACATGAAATTGAGTGTCAACCATGCACCAAAAATTGGCAAGTAGCATACGGTGGACGTGGCTATAATTCATTCACTCTATGATCGCAGTGTTGGCGAAAAGAAAGCATCAACGACATGAATTGCAAAAGACCCTTCATCCAAAATAGTAACGTGTGACGGATGAACAAACTATACTTGGACCTACACATGCCATGACACTGCGTTCATGATGTTGGAGTTCCTACATGATTACATGCGCAGGACAAAAGTTGAACATCCTAATCATCAATCACTCCACCTTTCCTCATCCCAGGTAACAAATCCCAAATTTCAATCACCTTGTTACCGGATTTTACACATTCGAAGCAAAACCGGCCTCCGTAGGGATCATAGTCAAGGACCTCAATTAGACCGAGGTGCAGTTGGACAATGAGGTACCGTTGGACCGGAAAACGAAGACTATGTTCGACGTCGTACTCGGACGCTCCGATGTTGCCTTGTAAGGTTGCATAAAACTCGCGACGCATGCCATTAGGAGAAAGGTAAGCATAGCGTGGAGGGAACTCGCTAGGCCTGAACCGTTGCATCGTAATCTTGCCCACTTTGTCTGGATCGGACTTTTCCAAGTGAATGGCATGACGTTGAAAAGCCTGGCTACCAGATCTCTCAGAGCGGAACTCCACGATGATGAAATCATCTTGTATGAATCGGTGAAACCTGGCACAATAAACATTAAATTTAATCATGCCACTTTCCGTGAAGGCTGCCCGATGCGAACAACTCAGAGGAATCAGTCCTGCTTGTGTGTTTGGAGGGGGAAGAACAAATGCTTGGAAGAGTCGGCTGGACGGGCACCTGTGGCCACCGATTACAAGAATATACGTTGATGTTGAGATGCACACTACGAGTCGTTCTTTTGTCTAGTATCATGCATTTCAACTTTTGAGAGGATAAGACGCTCATGTCAACAAAAATGCTCACCCTCTCAATATCCTGAAGGACAAACTGTGTGCGTGAATGTACATCCAGGGCGAAAACATGAAAATCCGAGGAGTCCCCTACCCAAAGTACAAGAGCGACACGAGGTCCAAGGTCCATAGACCAGATTTCAAAGTCCTCGTGTTCGAACTTATGAAGGAAATCCAGTGTCAATTTGGATCGCTCCCCCACACTGAGCAAATAGATTGAGCTGCAAAGTCACCACGTCAGAGAACGCCAAGTTGTATTAAATTGTCGAGACCTACAAATACATTGGACCGTGATCCTTTCGTTCCTTGAAGGCCACACATGCAAAAGGGCGACCGTCCATATCGATGGAGCTAGCATACTGAAACCACCATATGCGACTGTCACTAGCTGGTGTGTAAATGACGCTCCCATCCGAATGGAAATTGAGCGGATCCACATTCAAATCATAATACCAAATTTTGAAGATAGACACCATCAACAGGAATCGTCCAAACACTAGATTGGTAGAGACCCAATCATCAGGGTACGCGATCTCTGCAATACTGTGCGCTTGCGTTGTGCCATCGCTGTCAAGAAGATGCTCATCGATGCGAAAACAAGGGACGAGTGTGTTTTCCAAGTCTTGTGCAGACTGGGAGGGGAATGGTCCGGGCGGTCGAACAAAATCAGCATTGAGGTAGGCATGAACCCATACCTCCTTGGAATAGCTGATGCGATTCAGATACCGGGATACCTGTTTACTCTCTAAGCTGAAGCGCGGATGAAGTTGTGTGATGACATACCCTGCGCATTCGAAGGATGTCTGAAGGGTCCAGATAGCAAAATACTGACAACAGAACTTCCGCTGGAAGCTGGTTGAATGAGAGAAACATTTTAAAGAAGTGTCTCTGAAAAAAACGCAGGTCAAGATTACCACCGTAAGCTGTGTTGCCGTCTCATGTTGCCCATGTAGACTCTATTATTACTAAGCTCGGTCACCCAACATGCTATTGTGCTCGACGGCTATTGTGCTCGACGGTACGTGTGCGTATGCTCTTCGTCGCTTTATGCCCACCTTCTTCAGTAAGCTGCCACAAAGACGTCGATGGGTACCACATCGCTTTGACTCTACTGTACCAAAATTGATTCATATCTGGCGGATTCAAATTCAATGAGCAACACCACTACACAGTCCCCACTGTTACCCATCAAGGTCGCGGAATTACACTACAGTCGAAGAAGAGCAAGGGGGAGTAACCACAAGCTGGCACTTCGACCGTGTCTACTCTAGCCCAGGCCGCAACAATTGAAGCTCCTTGTCCATTGTCCGTCTTTCGCCCTTTTCTCCCTCTTCGTTTCCCTGTGACATCTCAAAGCGCAGTGGGATACAGCGCCATTGCGTTCAACTAGACCATCGACAAGGGAATAGACCCAAAGACGCACGCCAACATTCTGAACGTACTGTCGCCTCAGCTGAAGCAGAGGACCGGTATCATCCTCTTAAAGCGACTGACGATCAACATCAACGAAGATAGCGAGAAAGGGTTTGGCTTGGTACGCTTGTTCTCTTGACCTACATTGGCTTACCCCATCTCTTCAACCAGACCAGTGCCAATGCGTCCGTTGTCGATACATACAACCTTGTTGCGCTGTCACCCACAACCGCGGCGATATTTTCTGTGGCCTACCTCACGCACAGTCTTCCCTCACCCTTGACGGCCCACATCATCACATTGCCGCTCACACACCCACGACTCGGACCTACATATGCGTCCATGACGTCGGAGTTCCTATATGACCACATGCACAGGACAAAAGTTGAATATCAATCACCAATCCACCTTCTTCGTAGTACTAGGTAACAAATCCCAAATTTGGATCACATTATCGACTCCTTCTTCTAAACCTCTGAAGCAAAATAGGCCTCCGTAGGCATCATAATCAAGGATCTCAATTGGACCGAAGCGCAGCCCGATACCAGGGTACTTCCGGGCCAGACTATAATTGATGTCATACTCGGTCACCGCGATGTCATCTCCCACAGTTACATAAAAATTACGTTGCGTGCCCCCAGGAGAAAGGTAAGCATAGCGTGGGATCTCGCCAGGGCTGAGTAGTTGCATCGTAATCGTGCCCACTTTGTCTGGATCAGACTTTTCCAAGCGAAGGGCGTGACGTTGAAAAGCCCCTCTACCAGAATCCTCAGTACGGAACTCCACGATGATGAAATCATCTTGTATGAACTGGTGAAAAATCGGGTTGATCATGCCACTCGGAGGAAAAGCTATCCGATGTGAACAACTCAGAGGAATCAGTCCCGCATGTGTGTTTGGAGGGGGAAGAACAAATGCTTGGAAGAGTTGGTCGGACTCGATTGAGAGGTCGACTGCAAGAATATATGTTGATGTTGAGATGCACCTGTTTGCACCTCCACGAATTCCTTCCACCTAGTGCCATGCATTTCAGCTTTCGGGAGGAAAAGACTTCCATGTCAACAAAAGCGCTCACCCCATCAATCTCTTGAAGCATGAACTGCGTGCGTGAATGTACGTCCACGGCGAAAACATGATGATCCAAGGAATCCCCCCCCCAGACTACGAGAACGACACGGGGCCCAAGGTCCACAGAGCAGATGCGAAAAGACCGGTATTCGGACTTGTGAAGGGGATCCAGTGTCAATTTAAATCGCTCCCCCACATTGAGCAAATAGATTGAGCTGCAAAGTTACCACGTCAGGGGACGCCGAGTTGTATCCAAATGTCTAGACATACAAATCTATTGGACCCTCATCTTTTTCTTCCGTGAAGGCCACACATGCAAACGGGCGACCGTCCATATCGATGGAGCTAGCATAATGAAACGACCATATGGAACTACCACTGGCTGGCGTGTAAACAATGCTCCCTTCCGAAAAGGAATGGAGCGGATCCGCATCCAAATCATAATACCAAATGTTAAAGGTAGACACCATCAACAGGAATCGTCCAAACACCAGGTTGGTGGAGACCCAAGCATTGGGGTACGAGGTCTTTGCGATACTGAGCGCTTGCGTTATGCCTTTGCCGTTAAGAAGATGCTGATCGAAGCGAAAACAGGGGACAAGTGTGTTTTCCAAGTCTTGTGCAGACTGGAAGGGGAATGGCCCGGGCGGCCGAACAAAATTAGCGTTGAGGTAGGCATGAACCCATACCTCCTTGAAATTGCTGATGCGATTCAGACATCGGGATACCTGTTTACTGGTCTCTAAGCTGAAGTGCGGATCAAAGTATGTGTGATGACATACCCTGCGCATTCGAAGGATGTCTGAAGGGTCCAGATAGTAAAATACTGACAACAGAACTTCTGCTGGAAGCTCGTTGAATAACATTTGAGGAAGTGTCTCTTAAAAAAGTGCAGGTTAAGGTTACAACGTCACTACCTTACGTAGTACTTGCACAATGTAGACCCTATTGTTTGGGGGCGGTCAAGGGTCCAGGTTGCCGATCATCCTGATAAATGTAGCGACCTCACGAACTTGTTCTATACGTCTTCAAGCATAACACTAACAGGCAATGATATCTCACTAATCCGTCTTTTCCGTAATTAGTCGGTCCAGTAGCACCTTGAGCTCCTCCGCCTCTTCTATCAGTTTTCCTACCGTCACCTCCCCCGCTTCCAACGGCTTCGGTGGCTCTGGTTCCTTCCAGCTCAACGTCCACACCGCCTCATCGACCACCCCGCGCCATGTCTTCCCCTCTGCCCTCAAGAGCGAGACGAGCTCGTCCTTGATACGACGACATGTTCCCACACCCCCATACCCAAAGCTGGTGTACACATGCACCAACGAGGCGCCCGCACGTGCGTACTCGAGTGCGTCCGCACCAGAGGATATACCTCCGCAACCGATGAGTGGGATGGTCATAGGCAAATGTGCACGAAGTGTTTTCAACACCTGCAGTGAGTATGGCTTCAACGGCTTCCCGGAGAGACCGCCTATCTCCGATTTGTTCGCTATGTAAACGAATCAACGACAATACGCGGCAATCGCGCAATCGCACAACTCACGGTCCGTCAGAGAGGATGGTCGTGTGATGGTCGTGTTGCTGACAATCACACCGTCAATCGAGCTATTCCTAATGACTTCAGCCATCTCAATGATCTGTGATTCTTCGAGGTCTGGTGCGATCTTGAGGACCAAACGCGGTCTACAGGACGTTAGTGGGGACGGCTCAAGTCCATCACGGGCCTTGGTGACATCCGCAAGCAAATTTTTCAACAGTTCTCGATTTTGAAGTCCCCTGTTATTGGTCGAATCAGACCCAATCGAAGAAAGAATGCGACGTACCGAAGTCCTGGGGTGTTGGGACTTGAGACATTGACCACTAACACGTCTGCATAGGGTCCAAACGTCTCGACGCCAGCGACAAAATCTTCAGACGAATCCACAGCCGATGTCTTATTTTTACCTAAGTTGATAGCAAGGACTGACCCGGGGCGCAGAGCAGCAGTTGTATCCGCTCCGGCTGCGTGGAATGTGGGTATCCGGGCGCGTAGACGTGGTATTACTGCAGTAGCCCCTTGGGAGGGGAACCCGTACCGATTAATGACCGCAGAATCTGGAATAAGATGAAAGACACGTGGTCTTGGGTTGCCTGGCTGCCACCGACGCATTGAATGCCAAAAAAAGAGGCGTTGGCAAGCATCGAACTCGTACCTGCGGTTTTGGTGTCACACTCCCGATCTCCACCCAACTGAAACCGAGGTTGAAGAGCCCTGATCCGCGCTCGATTCAGTTTGCCCGAGTTGAATGAGGGGCTTACACACCGTCTATTGCCTCGCCGTCCTTGTCAAAGCCAGCCGCTAGACCGACCGGGTTGCTAATTTCTAGGCCAAAGACCTGTCACCGTCACGGGTCAATATACCGACCGTGCATCGCGCCGAAAGAACGTGTTCCACCTCTGACCGTAGTACAGGATCGTCGCGCACAGGATCGCGGGGTGCCAAACCGCTCCGCAACACCTTGACCGCCAATTTGTGGCCTGTCTCTGCATCGAACGCGTACCGTATGACAGGTGTTAAGACATAACGATGTACCGCTGAACGGGCGTCGAAGTAGTAAGCGGTGAAAACGCCTGCGGAGAGCGCGAAGAGGAGAGTGCACCCGGCAGCTCGGAAAGACGAATAGGAAGGCGGCGAGGAGGAGATTGCCCGGCGCTGGAGGAATGCAGGAGAAGGGAATTTGTGTCTCAGAGCTTGTCGGACACCAGGACTGGTCAGAAACCGACCAGCCATTTTTGACTTGGCCGGACTCGACCGTGTTCTTATGTTTTGTTTATACTTGTTGTCTGCTAATCAAACTCGGTACATTTGCTACCAGTAGTAGACCAAACCATAGGCATGGTATTCATAACACAGACAACAGAAACGCAGTTACAACACCCATCGTTATCACCTCCGCCGTTTTACAGGTGTTCACGAGCGTCCTCCATGACCCGTTCGCGCTCGACGCGTTAGGACTGCTCGATGTCGTGCTAGCAGAGCTACAACGCCACAATGAAGCACGTCAGTGATCAAAACTCTCATCCAGTGTTGCACACGCACGAAGCCGAAAGCAAGAACGCAGAAGAGCCAACGCTATCCAAACTAAAGCCCACCGACGAGACGGCACTCCCACTCGAAAACAGGGGTACAGCACCAGCTGTACTGTTGACTCCTACATCGGTCCATTGGATCGATTGCGAGACGTAGTATGTGTTGGTGGCCATGACGAGCGTGCCGTTCGAGGTATGCCACACTGCGACGTCGGCGCCACCCACAAGATAGTTTTCCCGTACAGCAGTTGTACTCAACAGGAAGGGCATCATCCTGGGGAGCGCCAACGCCAGTGCGGATGCGTTGCCTTTGATGTCCAAAGGAGTAGGGTCCGACCAAGAGATCGCACCGAGTGCACCGTGGTGGATCCCTAGGAAAGTGATTACGATCCATTCTTGGCCTGTTGGTGCACGCTGCCAGTAATGGCTGTTGGAGAGATAAAGTGCGTGTGCCGTCGAAGAGGTGAATGACTTACTCCTCAGGCTTTCCGCCAAATGCTTGGGGAACGTTCCACACTGTCTTGGTGCGTTCCCATCCAACGACTTCCATTCGGTTCAGGAAACTCGTAACGCGGTCGCTGACATCATTGAAAGAACCAAGCCCGCTGTTTGCAGGGAGTGGAGTGGAGGATGCATTGGCAGGGGGGACCGCATCATCAAGACCCGCTGGGATAGGTAAACAGTTGTCACAACCACAGTCGCCGTAAGTTGTCGTGCAGGATGTGTTGAACATGAGGGAGGTGTTCACGTTAGCGCCAATAATGTACACATCCTGCATGATGATATCTGCTCCAGCAGCATACGACGTAAAGTAGTAGTCCTGGCAGTTCAGTACGAGGGAAACAGGATGATAACCATCGAGACTGTAGATGAGATCGTACGCAATGGACGTGGCGTTAAGCGGATCAGATGATCCATCGGGTTCGTCCCCAGTGTACCAAACCAACAGGTTGGGCCAGCTCTTGAACATGTTTACTTGAGCAGTAACATTGGCTGCATCCTGGTAGATATAGCGCATGTCGTACATAATGTACAGACCGTTTTGTTGCATTCGACCAAACACGTCATTCACGCTCGTTTGGTTTGGGGTGGATTCAAATATCAGATGAATCTGGTCATTCTGTC
Source organism: Xerocomus potaroensis (assembly GCA_038088895.1). NCBI lineage: Eukaryota > Fungi > Basidiomycota > Agaricomycetes > Boletales > Boletaceae > Xerocomus > Xerocomus potaroensis. The sequence goes on along the minus strand of JBBPJT010000113.1, from coordinate 27,033 downwards.
AGCAACGGATGCACAGGGAAATTTCAATGCTCACGATGGTAAACCTCGGCAGAAAGGTAAGTCACAGAGAAAAGGGGATGTGGAAAAGATGCTCACCCTTGCGCTGCCAACTCATCGATCAGGGTGAGGTTGGCGGCCAAGTATTGGAACTCGGTGTAAAAGCCAATTGGGAATACAGGCTGATAACTACCCTGTCCATTTGCAGGCTTCGCTAACAGCGCGCCAGTCCTAAGGTCCATTTTCGTGGCACCACCGCTGGTTGGATTGGGTAAGAAATACAACGAAGAACCCGTGTCAAATACTTGTGGATTAGACGCCGATGAACTGCCCGAGTATGTTGCATGACAAGAGAGGTTGTACGGCGTGTGTTGAGGCGTCAAATCTCCAAGGCTGAATGGAATCTCGTACGCGGTGGAATTAAGCGGGACAGAGCCACTCGCAAGCGTCTTTCCGCCAGCACTAATGGTCACACTGAGCGTTCCGGCATCCGAAAGTGAGTTAGAAGAAAGGTTAATAGCTTCCGCGCCTTGAATATTAGAGTAAACAACAGGCGAGTCGATCAAAACGGCAGCAGACGAGCCCGCATCTTCGGCCAGGTAGGGTCTTATTGCAGGCGAACATCTGAAGGCTAATAGGGGTGTCTTGGATGCGGAAGGGATAGGAAAGACTCCTCCAGGAGATGGTGCGCTGGCTTGAGGCATTTGGCTTGGGTTGTAATATTTGCCACACCTACAACACATTTCATGAACTTTAGCCTGAAACATACCGCAACAGCTCACCATGTTTGAGCTTGACTTGCAGGAATAAGAAAACATGTGCCGAGGAGTAGGGACAGGTACATAAAATGCATCGCTGGGGTAATAGTTTTCTGGAATTGAGGGAATCAGCACAATGATGCAAATCCCGCGGATGCTCGTTCAGAAAGAATGATGTGATGACCGTACCATCTCTATCCACATACTGAGCAGAGAGACAGTAAGGAGGATTGTGAAGACACACAATTGGCACAGAAAAGTCTTGTTAGCATGGCTGCATGGCCGTGGCGTATGCAAGGCCACGCTTCAAAGAGCTGGTGCAACCGCGGCCTCGTGCTGCTTCTAATAGAAAGAACGGATATTTCACCTGAGATTGAAGTACTTGATGCCTTGTAGAATGATGTGGGAAGGGGGACCCTTAGAGAGTTGTAACGTATTCTAATTCACAATTATCAACTCGACCCACCCAGTAATTTGAAGTACGCACAAGGACCTAATGAAAGGTGCGGGAAAAGGAGTGTATGGGTTTTCGAGCTGAACGTTGAAGGATTACGGGTTGGCTGGTGACAGCGGGGTAAGACACTTGTATTTATAGTTATTTGAGTGGTTTTATTGCAATGTAAAATGTAACCTTGACCTTGTACGGCAACTTGTCAATCGCTCAGCACGATCAAGAATTTACATCATGTGCGTGTTACAAGGAACGAAGGGAGAAGACGTTGAAAAGATCTTTAATTGTAGGACTGATTAGACTCGACCATGGTCTTCCCCTAACTACTATTTCTCTCTTGCAGGAGGTGATTGTCTAGTTTTCCCAGTAACATGTGGAATGGAGACGCAGCCCAACTCAACCAAGGCAAAGTCGTTCCCGGTGCCTGTTTCACCTCTATAACACATGGATCCGCGAACTTCCATCAGATACTTCTTTAGGAAGCTGGGACATGGTCTGAAACAGCGATATGATTGGGTATGGGGTCGTCCTATGGTGATTTAGCTCACAATAAGTCTTATAGGGCTCTGAGCTTCCTTTATACATCAGAGTGGTTATTGCCACTGTCGGTAACATGGGCCAGAGGGTTGAGCAAAAAAAGATATCAGGTGGTACTGTCATATCCTCTTAGTCTCTAGTGCGACAGTGTCTCGGGTGGCCGCGCGTGGCCTTGTCATTCACCGACGATGTTATTGCCTCGAAGGACTGGATTATGAGTGACATTTAGCAGGCTATTTTTGGGTAGGAGGAATTGTACACACGGGTGTGCCATGTGTATGCATCTAGTTCAGCGGATATTAACCGTTCATTTGACTTTCTAGTATATACTATATGTCACACATGGCAGCCACTCAACGGAGACGATAACCTTCTTGACTGATACCGGAAAGCGCAGAATCTAGTAAACCGATTGAACGTGAATCCATTTGGCAGGTGTTCAAGGATCGTGAAACTTACCTTCAAGCTGGTAAACACCTGGGGTATGTACAGTACTACCTAGTTCACCTGGTGATAAGTGTCTCTCCTAGTATCCGCTTGGTCCGCTAGAGCGCTCGCCACCATCTACACTTTTCTCACACCCTATTCCCACCCATCATCAACGAGCTCGAGTATTCTGCAGCCGATGCACAACTGCTGTCTGTCCCTCCCTATATTGCGGGTTGAGTGACCACGGTTCTCGTTGGCATTTATTCCACAAGGTCCGCTGGCCATTCGTGATTACCAGAATGCTTATTTCCTTGATAGAGTACATCACCCTATACACCCAACGATCCGCTGGTGATACTCTCGCTTCGGCTGCCGTGTACCCAACCATTCCCATCATCGTTGTTTGTTTTGGCCAGCTCCAATGCTGGAGATGTAGAACGTGGCGTGGTCCTTGCTATACTGGGAGCGTAAGTCCACACTCTCATCCAAACCCTACGTCAATGAACTTCTGGAACTCAGATTCTGTTCTTCCTTTTTTTTCACTCTGACTCCCACGATTCCATGTCAGCCATGATATGATGATGGGTTTTCTGTGCTTTGCGTGCGTCTCTGATCTTTTCCATCATATCGTGCCTGCTTTACCGGACGATCATCGATCGTCGATCAGCATGTTGTTGCCAGCCTTTGTGATGTGGGATTACACCAGGATTAACAGAAAGAAAGGGGAACGGTGTTGTCTGCGTAGTATTGCTGAAGATAGAATGGAAGCCATCGGACAAAAGCCCTCTGTTCAGGTACGTTCTTTGATTTCCGGATTCATTCTTCAGTTCTTCTACGGTTTCGAGTGCTTAATACACCACCTATCTATAGCATATACTTTCCGCTTCTGTAGAATCGTAAATGCAACATTCTACGGCAGGAGAGCACGACTGCAGTCCAACCAAGCCGATCGACATCACTGTGCGTGACAAGAACTTATCGGCGAAGCACTCAAAGGGAGCACTCTACGCGTCAAAGGAATGAAATTCCAAGTCTATGGTACGTCTTGCTCTTACATGGGGTTTATATACTGCTCGGAGGCTGTTCTACATGTGTTTTACAGGTGTTAGTCATGTAACTACGAACAGGGAAATGAAAAGAATCGTGCACGGAAATAAAGAAAGTGCTTCAGTGCGATGTAATTACACAGTGGAGTTTCGCGAAGCGACCAGGAAGGCCGGTGTGCTTTATTGTTGCCATCATCCAGGCTGAGTCTCATCGATAGCATCACGTGTGTTAGCTTTCCAATGATCCGGAGACTTACCCCGCGCAGGATGTCGATCGTGTAGCAGCTAGAAACAACGTCACCTTCAAACACATAACATTTCGGCCCTCTCCCCCAACACCGTTTCTATCTTTTCCAGACACTAAGTTTGACAGGCGGTTTGGCTCAATTTTGATGCATCCTGTGAACGTGGGTTCAAACCCAACTTGCGATGCAGAGGAATTGAGGTCGTACCGGGTTAGACCTAACAGCGGGAAAAGTTGCGTTTATGGATGTGATTTCCCAGCTTGCGCGGGTGCCAACTGGCCCTGGAGTACCCCGATACTCGATCATACAATTCGGACATGCATACATGTGTCCGGCTCTCGTCGGAATGACCCCAGAGGGGTTCACAAGACTTACTTTTTGTGTTTAGTACCGTGCGGCACGCCACGAAGCAGTTCAGGCACAGTTGGTCCACTCATCGCACCCTTTTCCGTGTGGCATCTAACGTCCTACCCTACGGAAAGGCATCTTTACACCCCCGCCACCCTAGTGACTGGTCACAACCAGGCCGTGGCCATGACCATCAAAACGTTTATTGTCTTTGTAGCGTACTAACGGTACTGTTTCGCTCACCCGCTAATGACCTGGCGATGTCCGGGAATGCACACAGTTTTGACATGCCTCGACCCAGGGTTGCGGAGATCTCCGAGTCACATTACCTATTGCAATACTTCGGATGGACATCCCAAACACTGCTCGGGTCTGATGGAACCAAGGTGATGGATGTATTTTCGAAAACTCACACAATCATGTTTGGTTATATGATCCACAAACACCCGTTTATTTGCAATCGTTGCTCAAACGTCCTAGACCAGTTGCTATGCCTGCCTTTGGCAAGGCGATAAGGCATTTCATCAATTAATATATCATGTATGTACGCTCTCAAAATAACGTAGACGCCCAGACGTTAATTGAAGTGAAACACGTCGGTCATTAACTATTGCGGTACGTGCTATAAACCACAGGAGTACTCTACAGGTGCCAGAACTTTTTCCTGTCCTAGCTTCCTTTACGCTCCTAACGTTACACATGCATATCTACCCAACTTTCACTAAAGATCCAGACGCCAGCGCGCCAGTTGTTGAGATCAGCCATGCACGGTTTAATAAGCTATTGCGAAAACTGGACTGGAATCTCCTTCCTCTTGTTTCCTTGCTATACCTTTTTGCGTTCCTGTGAGTTAGTTTACCGTTCAGTCTTCCAAGTATCAGGCCAACTCACTTCCCTCCAGGGATCGCGTAAATATTGGTAATGACGACTATACACCTGCATCTCGTGATGCAAGGCTTATGCTACATAATAGGCAATACAAAAGTTGCGGGTATGGCTGAAGACTTGCGACTCACCGGATTTAGATACAACACTGCAGCTGCCGTCTTCTTCGTATGGACCTCTTTCCTCCCCCTTTTTATCTGATGCTCCCTCAGGTGTTATACAGTCTCGCAGAAGTTCCATGGTGAGTTGCAAAGGCACGTGATCATTCCGCGTATAACATTTTTACAGCAACATCATCCTAAAAGTCTTTCAACCGTCAAAATGGAGTAAATTCTTCATTCCTCTTTGTGTTCTCTTTCCGGCTGACAGTGCTGATGTAGTACCTGGAATCATGGTCGCATGGGGTTTGGTTATGACATTCATGTGTCTTGTGAATAGTTATCAAGGTCTCCTTTTGTGAGAGTTTTATGGATTTTGCAGCCAAAATCACTGATGTTAATATATCATCCATGTAGCGCACGGATTTTCCTCGGCCTTGCAGAAGCCGGATTGTTCCCTGGCGTGAACTACTACCTTTCTTCGTGGTATCCACGTGCACACCAAGCAATGCGCGTTGCATTGTTTTTCTCCGCGACAACTACTGCAGGTGCTTGCGGAGGGATTCTTGCGTGAGCACCTTATCTGGTCCCACATGGCATGTAGCTGACACAGTATAAGTTACGCAATCGAAAAAATGGATGGGTATGTAATATATTCAGATACAATATTGTGGTAAAGATCTCGTGACAGTATTCTTGGCCTTCATGGGTGGCAGTGGATCGTAAGTGACTTAAAATGTTAACCTTGCTCAAGACCAACTAACAGCAATCAGTTCTGTCTTGAAGGACTTGGCAAGTCCGGTTCATGACATGGTCAGAATGATAGCGCTTATGTTTCCTAGCTACGTTGTGTGTCGCTTTCGCGGCATTTTTCCTGATGCATGATGTGCGTCCCCATGTTATCTGGTTTTGTTTACGTACTCATCGTTCATGTTCAGTACCCTGAGACGGCTTCGTTTCTAACAGAGCAAGAGAGGTGTATAATTGTCGGGTTGTTGAGAAGTGACACGCAAAATCTTGCGACGCACTTTGACTTTGAATTCGTTTTCCAGGCGCTCCTGGACTATAAAACTTATGTTCACGTGGGTATATTCATTGGGTATGTGGTTCAAGCCATTCTTTTTAATGTGTTCACCCTGATGTATGCACGAACTAGCACCCTCACTCCTGTCTATGCACTCTCGTTTTACGTCCCTACCATTGTCAACGAGCTCGGTTATTCTGCTGCCAATGCCCAATTACTTTCTGTGCCTCCGTTCCTTGCGGGTTGTGCAACCACCGTCCTCGGCGGCATCTACTCTGACAGGCTCAAAATTCGTGGTCCGTTCATGATTGCTGGGGCGCTTGTTTCCTTGATAGGGTATATCGTCATGTATGCCCGAGTAAGTCCTGGTGTGTCATATGCTGGCGCGGTTCTGGCGACTGCTGGTGTCTTTCCGACGATTCCTATCGACATTGTATGGGCTGGTTCTAATGCCGGAGGAGCGATGAAGCGCGGGGTCGTCATTGCCATGGTCAACGGATTGGGAAACTTGGGAGGGTGAGTCCCACAGCATTCTTATTGAGGGTTAGTGCGTCCTCACGCGGCTGACGTGCCAGCATCGGCGCGTCCTTCATCTATTATGATCCCCCACGCTTCCAGACCGCACATGTGACAATGATCGGCTGTCTAGCTATGGCGTATGTGCTCGTCCCGCGACCCGTCGTGGTGTTTGCTGACCTGACCGATCGACTTGCAGAATTTGCTTGTCGGTGTTTGCAATGTGGGACTATAACCGAATCAACAAACAGAAGATCGAGGCTTGCCGGCAGTACAGAATCACATATCTCCAAAGGGACCAGTTCACGAACATGGGTGACGAAAGCCCCCTGTTCCGATACATGCTCTGATTCTTCTTCACTTCTGTTGAATGTACTACCATTAGTATGGAACGAGCGTTAAGCATGGTGCGCAGCGCGTACCTCCGTAGCTATGCTCCCGAGACACTCAGATGACCCTCCTCTTTACGTGACTTGTTTATTCAGTGTCGTCCTGTAGTCCCACGGACATCCTTCTCTTTGGACCCGACGTCTGAAACGTTCTCGTTCCGCCTCAATCACTCTTAGTTAAGTTATGACTGCTTGTATCACTTAGATTACCACACATGTGGCACGGTTCCGATTTTGCAATGACGAAGCTCCCAATTCGGCAGTTCAGATGATGCAAGAACAGGGATAAATTCGAAAGACAGAGTAAAAGCAAGGGGACTGGGGGACCAAAGTAGCAATGGAGGGCTGTGTGTTTTACCCCACCGGTATCTTTTATTCTATTTTTGCCTTCCAATGGTTTAATGACCGTTTTGCCCTGATCTAGACGAGTCTTACCACTCCGCCGTGACGCTTTGAGGCCCGGCATCAGAGCATCCCAGCTAACCTTGCTCCCCCCTTTAGTTTATGTCTTCCTTTTGGACAATCCCTCCTTGTTGTGCATGCGATTCCCCTGGAAAGGATAGAAATGAAACTCCCCGTACAGTCCCGAGGACCCGCTGCATTGTTTAGAACCCAAACCCGCATCCATGTTCGCCACCACGCACAAACATTCTACCCTCCAGGCTTCCAGGATATCTCACGTCCGCCCATCTATATTTGTGGGGAATCCTGATTGGATGTCAAAGGTACGCGACAAGGCGTTTTGGTTTGCATGGATTTTTATCATGCCAATTAGGAACAAGATGATCCTTGGTACGGCGAACATGGAGTAGTGATACTACTTGTTATCTTCCACACATATCAATCCGCATGGGGTCTGACGGCGATGCAGATAGCGACCTTGCGATGTCGGTGAACATCGGACCAGGAAACCCCCGGTATCAAAGGCCTCGTGCATGTGATGGTGTCCTGTCATGTCAAGTGTAGATACCCTAAATTCCTTGCCAAACCATTGCTTGGATGATCCATAACCGCCCGTATTTCGGTAAGGGCCGGATTTCCCATGGCGATAGCGGTGGTTGTTCCATCCATCGTGAGAAGAATGTAGCAGAACGTAGTATGATCTCTGTTTCATCAATTAACACCAACAGGTAAGTGTACTTTCAATCTACTTGATTGCTTCCATCGGAAACGCACAGTGTATCATCAATTTACCTGGTAGGATAATCTCCGACAAGGATGCCACAAGGATGCCATAAGTTACAGGACTGTGTCAAAGTGACTTCGGTCATTTCTTTCTCTCCCCTCGTTCGGCATTTAGGGTCTCAGCGCTTCATATGGCGGACAGCCCAACACCTATCGAAGCTTTAGATACGACCTCGACGGTCATCGAAATCAGCCAAGCACAGTACACTAAGCTGCTAAGAAAACTAGACTGGTATCTCCTGCCCTTAGTTACCTTACTATACCTTTTTGCGTTTCTGTGAGTCATGTTTTTACCGTTCAACTAACTCAGTGTCTGACAGATCTCTGGCTTGTAGAGATCGCTTAAATATCGGTAATCCCATATTAACTGGAGGTTCCAGGACTCATGCCATATAGCAGGCAATGCTAGAGTAGCTGGGATGGAAAAGGATCTGCAACTGACGGGACTCAGGTACAATACTGCGGCTGCTGTATTTTTCGTGCGGATACTCTCCCTCATTTCTGCACTCAACCTGACATCCCTTCAGATTCTATACAGTCTTACAGAAGTCCCATCGTAAGTCGAGTGCGACACACTCGTTCTGCACAGTAACCTTTGTGCAGGAATATTTTTTTGAAACTCTTTCGACCATCCAGATGGAGTGTGTACTTCTTTTTTTGTGTCTTTCGTCTGAACAAATTTGCTAATGTAGTACCTGCGATCATGGTCGCATGGGGTTTGATCATGACGCTCATGTGTCTTGTGAATAGTTACGAAGGTCTCCTTTTGTGAGGGTCTCTACGCCTTTTGAAACCCAAATCACTGACGCCATTATGTTTCTTGTGCAGTGCACGAGTCTTGCTTGGTCTTGCAGAAGCCGGGCTGTTCCCCGGTGTAAACTATTACCTTTCTCTGTGGTATCCACGTGCGAACCGGGCAAAGCGCGTTGCATTGTTTTTCTCTGCTGCGACTGCCGCGGGTGCTAGCGGTGGTATTCTTGCGTGAGCATTCGATTGGGTTCTACGCGACATGACACTCACCTAGCAAAAGCTATACGGTCGAAAAAATGGACGGGTATGTGATATCTTTTGGATGAAACATCCCGTGGTGATGAAATTATAATAGCATGGCCGGGCTTCATGGTTGGCAATGGATCGTGAGCAAATCTGAATCATTCATCTAGCCCAAGACTAATTCAAAGTAACTAGTTTTGTATAGAAGGACTGGGCAAGTTTAGTTCATTTGTGTAGCGAGAATGATCAAACTGACTTTGACTTTTTTTTCTGCAGCTACGTTGACCGTAGCATTTGTGGCATTTTTCGTGATGCATGATGTACGCGACCATACTAACCGGTTTCGCATGCGTGCTCAGCGTCCATGCCCAGTATCCAGAGACAGCGTCGTTCTTGATCGAGGACGAAAGAAAGACGATCGTTGGGTTGTTGCAAAATGACTCACAAAATCTGGCGACCCATTTTGAATTTGAATTCGTCGTACAAGCGCTCACCGACTATAAAAGCTACATTCAAGTGGGTATATACATAGGGTATGCAACCCGGCTCCCCCCCTGCTGAGCCATGAATTGATCTGCATTTGCATACTAGCATACTCATCCCAGTCTACACCCTCGCACTCTTCGTGCCTACTATCATCAACGAACTCGGATTTTCCGCGGCAAGTGCTCAATTGTTGTCTGTCCCCCCCTTTCTTGTAGGCTGTGCAACTACCATTCTCGTTGGCATCTATTCCGACATTCTCAAACTTCGTGGGCCGTTTATCATTGGCGGGGCGCTTGTCTCCTTGGTAGGATATATTATCCTATACACACAAGAGAGCCCTGTTACATGCTACGTCGGCGCCATGCTCGCAACCGCCGGCGTGTTCCCGACAATCGTCGTCGACATCGTATGGGCCGGCTCAAACGCCGGAGGTGACATCAAGCGTGGCGTCGTCATCGCCATGGTCATCGGACTGGGAAACCTAGGCGGGCAAGTTCCTCCCCTCGCACCACGTCTCGTTCTTCCTCGCCCAACCATCGCTCACGCGGGCTTTTTTTTCTTTTCTTCTTCTCATCCCCCTCACCTCCAGGATCTGCGCGTCTTTTATCTATTTCGATCCGCCGCGCTTCCATATCGGGCATTCGACCATGATCGGCTGTCTGACCATGTCGTGCGTTGCTTCTTGTTCTCGTGACCCCGATTCCGTAGCGAGCGATTCCCGCTGACAGACCCTTGTATAATTGTGTAGGATTTGCTTGTCGGCATTCGCGATGTGGGATTATCGCAGGATCAACAGGCTGAAGATCGAGGCCTGTAGGCAATACCGAATCACGGATCTTCAACGGGACGAGTTCAGGACGATGGGCGACGAAAGTCCCTTGTTCAGATACACGCTCTGATGATGCCATCCCCGGTTGGTGTTCACATTGTGCACACGCGCCCTCCGAATGTTGAACATGTTTATGCTTGTATAGGGAACTGCTGCCCCCGGCTCGGGAAGCAGGTTGTACATGTACAACTATTTATGTATCTATCTACACTATACCTTCAGTCTCAAAAACTATATTATATACATGCAAATACTCCAAGTGTTGTGCTACAGGTGCTTCAAAACATACGACAAGAAAGAGAAAGCGATACAGCTTCATGCGACCACAGCGAACGAAAAAGCGCCAGAGCACGTTACGAGAAAAAAAAGTCCAAAAAACTTTGTCCGGAAAGAACAGCAAGGAGAAAAAAAAAACGAAAAGTTGGTCCCCTCAAAAGCACAGAACAGGTCACACGTCAAGACGGAACCACAGCGGAATCATCTTCCACATCCGCTCCCGCTCCTTTTTTGCCCACGTCTCCAACATCCTAGCACACGCCTGACACTCGGCCTGATCAAAACTTCGACGAGCATTCCCGAGCCGATCGAGTCCTAGCGGCTGACCGAGATCGTACAGCGACTGCCCGAGCTCCTCCGCGATGTATAGCGGATCCGTGCACCCGCGCTCGTGATCAAATAGATAATGCTGCGTGGCGAGCGTCACGAGCTCTGAAAAATCGCGTTTACATGTTCGGTGTGTGTAGCCATGTGCGTAGGGTGGGTGGTGTGGCGGCCCGAACGCGTTGAACGTACCGGTTGTGAGCGTGCGTGCGTGCGAGCCAAGGGACTGAATGAGCGTCGTGATGGCGTGCTGGGAGGCTTCTTTGCCCAGGGAGAGACACTGCAGGTCGACGGGCGAGAGCGGGCATCCCCACGCGCCCTCCTCGAACGATTCGCCGTAGTCGAATATCTGAGAGAAACTGTACCTGGAGAGGTCGTAAAAGGCGGAAGGCAATAACGACGGTGCGTTGACTTCGCGTGCGAGGTTGATCACGGCCTGTGTGTACATATGAGCATGCGGCGTGAGACGGGGCGGTACGTCGGCGTCACAGGAACGGCCTGACTTACGATAGGTGATGGGTAGATGCTCTCTGACCCCGATTGTAATTCATATGAGCGGGACGCATCCTCACGCGCATCCCAGCCCTTAAGCGACGTTGGCCAGGCGACAGCGAGATGATCGAGGGCTCTCTGGCGTAGTGAATCTATCACGTACTTTGTAGCGAGGCGCAGGATGCCAGAGACGACTTGAAAGTCAGCCGGGCCGTTGTTTCCGAAGGTCCTTGAGTACGAGAACAATGGTCAACTTTTGGACAAGGAACAGCGAAGACGAGGACAACTCACGGGCCATCTACCATTGCAGTCAGCAAATTGGCGACATCTTCGGGTGCATCGTGAAGGCGGAGCACCTGACATCCTTCAATATCTCCCAGGGCTTGGACAGACTGTGACAGCGATTTGGCATCGGCTTCGGGTTGAGGCAATGTGAACAGGTCGTGGAAGAAACCAGAGTGGCGTGCGAGCAGAGACTTGTGTACCCGAAAGAGCATGTCCTCGGCACGAAGGACGATCTTGAGGGTCGCATTAGTGTCCGCGTCAAGTCTCAGACGAGTGGGCTCTCACAGATCCATCTGGGAACCATAAATCTGAATGTCGGACGAGCAGCGTGTCGCAGGTTGCGGTCGCGGTGCAATCTCCATCGGCGGTGTCTTGGTGGGACATTGCGGGAGCATCCTTGTCGTGCGCGGGCTCTGAACGGCTTGACCTGCGGAAATGATTGCGGAGGGGAGGAGGGCTCCTTGAGGGCGAGCCATAGGCACCGATGGGGAGTGGGTAATAGCTGTTGTTCGCGGGGAGCCGCGACATGTTTTAACGAAAAGACTGAGAAACGTGTTGGTTTTGAATGAACCTGAGTATCGAAGAAGGAGAAGGCGGTACGACCGAGAAGGAGGACGGCTGTGCCATGATTGTATTGACTAGTGGCAACTATGTCGGATTAGATAACAATTCACATCAAATATACACTGAAACGAGCCATGCATTCCGAGATCCTGTCGTCAGATGAACTTCACAGCATTATGGTCAAGGACGAGGTGATCATCACAAGTAGAACTTTTTTCTCATGAGTAGCGACGACTATCATTTCAAGGCTGTACGCTCTCGTCACCAATGTGGAGTCAGCACTACATATATACCCAACTTTACGCCTTATGACCGCCTTGCTGTTTTGGACCAAGGTTAATCTACGGAACACTCGAGCCTCGAAGGGCAAACCAACCTTTTCAAGCCCCGTTAAGGCGATCAGCATCACCAGAATTTGGACCAGGGTTAGCGTGTTGCCAAAACGACGTATACTGCCACCTCGCAGGGAGTAGATCCACCACGTTCGGAGGACCAATCTGCGATCCACAACGGGTCGCTTCCACCAAAACCCGCGTTGCCCCCAATGCACTCTTCCCACCAATCGGTCGTGGCATAAATGACTGCAAAAGCGGCGTTTGCAAGGCTTAATACATATCAATCACGGAATGAATCGCCTAGGCAACTGGGAAAAAAAAAGAAATAAGAATAAGAGTAAGAAAAGAAGCATGGGCCATAGTCAGATCAGCCAGTCAGATGAGGTGTGAATCGTCGTTACCGGCCCGTATGCTCGTAGTACGTGTTGGGGAAGTCTTTGATCCAGTCGATCATCCCGGAAGCTGTCGCGCCACAGCACTACCTAGAGATCAGCATTCATCACTAGCAGAAATGGTAAGAACCATACGCTCAACACCTAACGCCGCTGGAAGGGTAGTTTCATCTGGGAATTAAAATATGAACCACCCAGTAAAACCATCACACCGTGGGAGAGAATATTCACAGCCGCTCCTGAGAAAGTACTCTGCTTGCACGAATGAGACCAGCCTTTGTCACACAGGTGGACCGGGAACCGAAGAAGGGATATGTATAGTCTGAAAACAGTCGCAGATGAGCACATGGTCATGGGAAATAAAAATGAAGCCGTCGGACACGTCCCATCAGTAACCTTGATACAGTATATACGAACTTGATACCATTATCACTGACATTGTTCCAATCAATGTCATCGCCTTGATATGCAAGAGGGATCAGAACACAGTTGGTCAGAGACGGATGAATACCAGCAAAAGCTAGAACATAATGCGAAAACTTTATTGCGATCGAAGTGATTCACCCGATCATGATCATATTTTATAGACCCCGATGGAGCTAGGGAACAGTGACATCCATGTTGGTGCACGTTCTTGATTATTCCGATACGCGTAGCTTGAACAGGGAGTCAGGTGAACACTAAAACTGAATCACAGACGGTTCATGAACGAGAGCACGTGCTGCCGTACTATGGCTCTGCCAGGCCAATCTTAGCGCAATTTTTTCCGCTATCCGGTCGAGAAAAGTGTTGAGCGGTGCCGGGTTTTTGTTCAAACTGCTTTAACTTTGGCTCATGGGCCGGGGCGGACGATAGCCGGTGGCGTGAGCATAATATATAGCAAGGTTCAGACACATGAAAGCGCACAGAGATGACTTCCTTCTGTTACTGTATCCCGAGTTACCACACCTCGATTTATGTGCCGCTTTGGACGGATTTCATAAACTGTGCCTCGCTTGATATTTGGCCAGTTGCATCTGGGCCGAGCTTGCTCTATTTAGTAGTGCTACTCATTATGCATTCCATATTCGGTACTAACGAAATGATCGAGCAGAAAATTGCGCTACGATCTGATCGAAGCGGAAAGAAAACCATGTGTTTGTTTGACGGTTTCCGGTTCAAGAGTGTCTGAGAGGGGCGGATTTGCCCAAGCTTCGTTAGACAGGCTGCCAGACTCTGCACGTCCACCCTTCTAGGAGTATATAGAACTTCAAAACACGAGCAGCCCAAATAAAGATAAGGGGCATCCCACTCAATTACGCGGCGCGGAAAAGGAGGGCTCATTTTTCGATGTCTTGCCCCAAGGAATAGGACCTATGGCGCACTGAGTACTTGAATATGTACGTGTGACCCTGAATGACCGAAAGTGACATGTATCCGCTAGAAATCTTGGACAGGAAGCGTTCGGAAGGATCGAGATGGAGAGAAGGATGGATCGCGCTGGACACTTAGGCTAGGCTCCCCCTTGAATGGTCAGGGAATATCGTCCCCCCTACAGTAATGCCAGTCCTAAAGTAGGGTCAATCGGCCGTTTTGGTTCGTCTGGGGAGAAGGTAATATGTTATTGAAGTAGCTGGTGTGCCGGTGCGGACCCAGGTGGCTCTCTCGTGCGGGTGGCCAGCTGGGTCGGTATCCTAGGTAGTCGCCGGTTATCGCGTACGCGAAGTACCTTGTCGTCTCGCCACGCCACCGGGTGCTGCCTTTGGGCATTGGGAAGGGGCGTCTCCTCTCCCCCAACACCGGTGAAGGTCGGACCAAAGGTTCAGAGGTGAGTATATATAAAAATTAAGGCAGAAGCTCCCTACCTATGCCACTCAGTGGTCCACCACCGAACAGGTGTTGGTAGAGCGCCTGGAGAATGTCATACTGTGGCATTCTCGTCGGGTCCCTCGGCTGTTTTTGAAGATCTAAGAGCTCACATAGAGCGGCAAACTCCAAAACGATCAAAGCAGTTTATGATTGACCGTATCGACTTTCATTTTTCCACCCTGAGTCTTTTTCGACACTGATTGCAGAGAAGCAGCAACTTCGTAGTTAGATTATAATGCTAACCCCTGGTCCCGGACAATAGAAAAAACCACACACAACAAAGGGATATATAACAACACCAAATCCCGAAAGAATAATTACCATGCCACCCATTTTAAAACTAAGCCCCTCTCGCAAAACTGTTTCGAATCAAGAGGTAAGCTCACGGGACATTAAGAATGTAACGGAAAACAAACCTCTTCAGACCATTCTCGTCCCCGAGGAAACGATCAGCGTCGCCAGGGTTTGAGCCAGAGTCGTACTGCCAGAATGTGGCACACGCCCATCCGGCAGGAAGAGGGCCTTCCTTGGAGGACCAGCGCGCAATCCACAATGGGCTGTTGGCACCAAACTCTTTGCTTTCACCAGTGCACGTGTTCCACCAATAAGTTGTAGTATAAATAACTACAACCACATTAGTAAACCGTAGCACAAATCAGCAGCGGAATGACGGGTCACCTGGGTAACTGAAAAAAAGGCATGACCTATGATTAGATCAACAAATTGGAACAAGGGATTGTTTTGTTACCGGTTCGTTCGCCGCTGGTACGTGTCAGAGAAGTCCTTGATCCAATTGACCATTTCAGAAGTCGTCAGACCGTAGCACTGGTCACGGCCATTAGGGTTAGCTACCTAAGAGTCAGCCCTCATTAGCAACGGGAATAGTATTGGACAAACCCTCGACGTCTAGCACCCCTGGAAGGGTATAGCCATCCGAAGTCCAACCACCTGGTAACGAATTAGGCGATAATGGCGAGCAGAGCGAAAATTTTACCTCCATGCTGGAGGAAAAAGTCAGCCTGAGCAGCACCCGAACTTTTGTCTGGTAGTGCGAAATGGTAGGCTCCGCGAACCAGACCAGCGTTTGCAGCACCGTTGTACTGGGAATTGAAGTAGGAAGATACGAAGCCTAAATATCACACTAATTCAGTGGAACGATGCGAGAGGGTAAGATGAACTGTCGAACCAGTCCCCCGAGTAGCTTCGATGTATGCAAACTTGATATTATTACTGGCGGCTTTGCTCCAATCAATGTTGCCCTGATAGTTGGACACGTCAATGCCCAAAGGGTCAGAACGTTTGATCAGAGATGCTTGAGCAACAGCAAAAGCTAAGGCGAGTGGAGCAAAAAATTTCATGGCGAAGCGGGCGAAGTGATTTGGGGACAGAGTGAAACATGAACCAACCTGACCAAGTTTTGTAGACCCTCAAGATACCCAGGGGAAGCGATGTCAAATATGTCTTGGTTGGTAAACGGAAAATTCGCATTCTTGATTACAGCATTCGCGAAAAGTTGACATGACATTTGATCAATGGAAGCTAGGGAAGGTCTTGCTCGCAATACCATGGGCGCATATACGATGACCCCCGGTATGTGACCGTTTTGCAAATTCTGGAAGGTGGTGTGGAATAGAGGGACTAAAAATCAATGTTGGACGCTACCCACATTTGGTTCCAAATGGTTCAGCTTGGGTGGTCCGACGGGTCGGGGGTAAGGGGGACTGATCATGCCGTGACTACTGGCCGCCTGGGCCATAGGGTCATTTTGTGGCTGATTGACATGTCATTTGGATGCCGTATACATATGTATCAAAATGTTCCTTCAAACACATTCCGGAATAGACCTAAGTATCATGAGGTGAGCTCAAGATCCTCAAAGGGACTCACCGTTCGGCTGAACCGAGCACGTATCGCCGCCTCGGAGGCTGGGGCGCTTAGTTCGCAACTCAAGATGACTCAGCTTCGATTGCCCGTACGGTGACAGCGGATGTCGCACGCACAGACGATAGATGGTGTGTCAAGATTGACGAGAGGTGATGATCCATCGATACCGACATTCAGTAACTGAAGCTGATTGTCAGTACTGTCCTCAAGTGAGGTTGTGGTTATGTTCAAGTTCGGGGTCAGTCAAGATAATTGAAAGAAAATTTTAGAACCCCGCCGAATTTGTGTAGGATCATCGCAATCTCATCTTTCCCCTCTTCCTTGTCTTCCTCCTTCTCTCTTCTGTGCAACTCTGCAAATGGATGTGAGTTTTGTAACTTGATCTCCTTTGCTTGATGTATTTATCTGCAATGTGAAGCCCAATTTCGTGCAGGGTCTGCATAACCTCTTGCTGCAGTCCACATCCAATGACACCGCTCAACTCAAGGCCGTGAGATTGTCGATCAGACGCGTTTTTCTTGTTGTTGTTTACATCACTCAATCGCAGGCTACCGCTCAATTGAATACAGAGTACTACAAAAATCCTTTATGCATTTCTGCCCTTGCCCAGGTGCTTGCCAGCTCTCCTGAATTCGCAGTGAGGTCACATCTATTTGCTTATGCAATTTCGCGATTGACAACAATTTCTTTTGTCAAGGTTCGTCAGCTGGCAGCGGTCGAACTACGCAAGCGGATTAGACAAAAAAGTGGTGATCTATGGATGCAGCTTCCCCAAGACGCGCGCGAACAGATTAAGAACGAATTGCCGAAACTCATCCTCGCCGAGCCAAAGTACGTACTCATGTCTTAAAAACCATATACTTGTTTTGAACGCGTCTTATGTACAGTAAGCTCGTCCGTAACTCAGCTGCTCGTGTTATTGCATCCATCGCATCCATCGAACTCAAGGAAGGGACATGGCCTCAACTTCTTTCTTGGCTCAACGAGGCATGTACTTCTTCGCAGGTTGCGCAACGCGAAGTTGGTGTATATATCTTATTCGCCGTGTTGGAAACCGTTCTCGAAGGGTTCCAAGACTCCATTCAAAACTTTTTCAAGTTATTCCAAATCCTCATTACCGATTCTGAAAGCATGGAGGTGCGAGTGACCACGGTTCGGTACATACTTTCCATCCAGATATATGATCAGTGTTGATGCAACCTACCAGCTCGTTGGGTGTCCTCGCACAATACATTGACGCAGACGAGAAGGGTGATATCGTGGGTCCTTGTCACATAACATAGCACACCATTCGGATCTTTTTTTTTAGAAAACATTTCAAAATTTCCTTCCTGGTATGATCCATGTTTTACAACAGGCCTTGGAAGCAGGGGATGAAGCTTCTGCACGACAGTTATTTGATGTTTTCGAGACTCTTTTAATTCTAGCAAGTCGCTTAGTCATCGAATGAATGTTCACTGATCTAGAGAAATTTTAGGAAATCCCACTCGTTGGGCCCCATACTGAAGCCCTTGCCTCATTCCTACTCCACTGCGGTGCAAACAAAGACTTTGATCCGGCGCTCCGTATCTTCCCTCTGAATGCTCTTAACTGGACCATACAATAGTAATCCCTTTTTTGTGCCTTTTTATTCCACGCTTACACCCTTCCTACAGCAAGAAGACGAAAATTCAAGCACAGAACTTGGCGGGGAAGATCTTGGAAGGTCTCATGCCGATCACTACCGAACCTGAGCCAGAAGACAGCGATGATGATGCACCATGTCGAGTATGTCCCGCGCTATCAAGTGCGAGCAAAACGTTGACTGTTCTATAGTCTGCGTTACGCGTTATTGATAGCTTAGCTACGAACCTGCCTCCTACCCAGGTCTTCCCTGCACTCCGCAACTTGATCCAACAGTACTTCTCGTCATCAGATCCCAGTAATCGCCGCGGCGCCATGCTTGCACTTGGTGTGGTCGTCGAGGGCTGTAGTGAATTCATGACGCCCTTTATGAATCAAGTCTGGCCCGTCGTCGAGGCTGGGCTCCAAGACGCCGACCCTTCCGTACGGAAAGCTACTTGTATCGCCGTGAGCTGCCTGTGCGAATGGTTGGAAGAAGAGTGTTCGTCTAAGCATACCACCCTTATTCCCGTAAGTTTTTGCATCATCAATTCCATCGGTGGTTAAAAGAGGCTCTTAGGCTATTATGAGGTTGGTCCACGATCCAGCGACTCAACGCTCCGCTTGCACTGCCCTCGATGCCCTTCTCGAGATATTACAAGACGTTATCGATCAATATCTAAATCTGATTATGGAGCAGCTCGCTAACCTTTTGGACACGGCCCCCATTCCTATCAAATCTGTCGTTACGGGCGCCATAGGTAGTGCTGCTCATGCTTCGAAAGAGAAGTTCTTGCCATACTTCCAGCCGACCATGAACCGCCTTCAACATTTTCTCGTTTTGACTGGAGAGGGTGAAGAAGGAGAACTGCGTGGTATTGCAATGGACGCTGTTGGCACTTTCGCTGAGGCGGTTGGCGCTGACGCGTTCCGCCCGTACTTTGCCGACATGATGAAGCAAGCGTTCGAGGGACTCGAAATGGGTACCCCCCGTTTGAGGGAATGTAGTTTCATGTTCTTCTCCGTGATGGCCCGGGTCTTTGGCGAGGAGTTTGCACCCTACCTTCCAACTGTGGTTCCTCCCATTCTGGCCAGCTGTCGTTTAGCCGAACACGGTGAAGACACTCAACTTAACCGTGAGTCAGGTGATTCGGTCGGAACTCTGGTTGCTAACTCAAGTTCTGCAATGTAGTGTCTGAAGAAGTGGCTGCTGCGTTTGCGACTGGTGCCTCTCCCTCCAGTGCGATAACGATTCTTGATACTGATGTGGATGGCAAAATGGAAACAGAGTTGGAGGACATCGACGTTGAGAAGATGCTTGAAGTCAACAGTGCTATTGCTGTCGAGAAGGAGATTGCTGCAGACACGATCGGAGCACTGTTCCTTGCGACCCGCAATCATTTCTTTCCGTACGTTGAGCAATGCGTGATCGAACTCGTCGCCCTCCTTGCGCATTACTACGAAGGAATTCGCAAGTCCGCAACAGAATCATTGCTCGAGTTGGTTAGAGTCTTTTACGAACTTAGTGATCCCCCGGAGTGGCAAGCTGGTGCTACCGTAGTGAGTAAATTCTCTGGGTCTTTGGTTCACGATTTTTCAAATTGGTATACAAGACTGTACCTCTACAACCTGTTGTCAAGGAGTTGGTCGGCCATTGCCTGCCGCCCTTGCTTGACATGTATGAATCCGAAGACAACAAGTAAGGAATTCATAAAACCTACCCTTAGTCACCGCTCACTTTTGCTAGGACTGTGGTCGCATCACTCTGCATCGGTCTGGCAGAAACAATCAATAAATTGGGGCCTGCGCTCATAGAGAATAGTATGGAGGCCCATGAATCGCCATTCCTTTTGCTAAATTTGTCTTAGATGTTGACCAAATCTTCAACATTGCTGTTCAAGTTCTGAGCCGGAAGGGATTGTGTCAACAAGACCCCGACCAAGACGAGAACGACGAGGCACCAGAGGATCAGGCTGAATACGATTCAGTTCTGATCTCCTCGGCTGCAGATCTTGTTACAGCACTAGCAAATGCACTTGGAAACGACTTTAGCCAAGCTTTTGAAACGGTTTTGCCTCTGATCGCAAAGTATTATGTAAGCGATGCCCTATGCGCATATCGAGGATATCCTAATGTCCGGGAACACAGGGAGAGAACCGGTCTCTGAGCGACAAGTCGTCTGCCATTGGATCCTTGGCGGAAACCATATCTGGGCTCAAGGGTGCTGTTACTCCTCACACTGAATCCCTTCTGGAACTCTTTTACAGGGCACTTAGTGACAACGAGGCGGAAGTCCAGAGCAACGCTTGTTTTGGTGTTGGTCTTCTAGTGGAACACTCCGCGGTCGACCTCACTCCACAATACCTTCACCTTCTCAGCGCATTCCGTCCGCTCTTCGATATTACTCCCGACGCGCCTCGTTCTCGGGTGAACGCTAGGGATAACGCGGCAGGTGCTGTTGCAAGACTTATCTACCGCAACTATCCGGCTGTGCCTCTTGACCAGGTTCTTCCGGTATTTATAGCGGCGCTACCTTTGAAGGAGGACTATGCTGAGAACCGGCCTGTCTTCCGCGCTCTCTTCCACCTCTTCCGAAACGTTCCCCAGACGCTTGGCCCATATCTGGATGCCTTGTTGTCTGTGTTTGGCCAGGTTCTCCACCTGAACGGCCCAGATCAGATTGGTGACGAGGGGCGGGCTGAATTGATCCAGCTCATTAATTTCTTGAACACACAAGAACCAGCGAGAATACAAGCAGCGGGTCTGACAGCGTATCTGTAGTTTTTTTTTTCCTGTTCGTTGCTCCTACACTTTTACACCTTATACTACACTGTGGCACGTGACTGTTCTTTCTCGCGGACGCGTCCTGAAAAGAAAATCCGGTTTCTTGTTCTAAATCTACGCCGTTGTCGCTGAGTGTCTTCCCGCCGGACATTTTTTAAGTCGAGCTCGCTGGCCGGCTCGTTCTCCAACGTGCGTCGTCGTCGCCCTCTACGACTCCCATCGCTATGCTCGCCATTCTTTTCGCCCTTTTTTCTCTCGTCTTGGCCCACGTCTCGGTCGATAACCCTGTGGATGGTCAGTTTCCATTAATCGCACGCATCGGTGAAAACTACACGTGGACGATGAGCTCAAAGACGTTCTCAACCGACCTGGACCAAACACCGGTCTATGCAGCATCCCAACTCCCTGTCTGGCTCAGCTTTGACAACGACACGCTCACATTTTATGGTACCCCCGGCGCATCCGACCAAGGCCGGCCGTCCGTGTCCGTGTCCGCGAGCGACACCGAATCGACAGCCTCGTCGAGCTTCATCCTCTGCGTGACACCCTTTCCCGCGCCGACGGTCCAGACAACGATCAGCCAGCAATTTTACGCCGGAAACCCAGCACTCTCTTCCGTCTTCTTTCTTTCACCCGGATCCGCACTCGCCAACGAGGACCCGACGCTCAGAGTGCCTGCGAAATGGTCGTTTAGCATCGGTCTCCAATGGAACACGTTTGTGGCCGAAAATGACTTGTACTATGGCGCGCTGCAGTCGGACGGGACGCCGTTGCCGACCTGGATCCGATTCGATCCCTCGACGGCGACGTTTGACGGTGTGGCTCCCGATGGTGCAGTTGTCGTGACGCCCATCACGCTCGAAATTGACGTCTTTGGGGCGGACCAGGAGGGATATTCAGCTGCGTCGGTTCGGTTCGATCTCGTGGTGGCGTCGCATGAGTTGTCTGCGTATACGACGTTGCCGACGGTCAACGTGACGGCGGGTACGCCCTTCAATGTGTCGATGTCTTCCTCAGCGGATTTTACGGGGGTGTTGGTGGACGGTCAAGCACTTCAACCTGCGAATACGTCTTCGTTGTCGATCGACGTGTCGGCCTACAAGGACTGGCTCAAGTATGATCCCACGAGCCGGACGCTGTTTGGTACGCCACCGAGCAACTTTACGGCCGCACAAGGTAAACCGACATTACCGGTCACACTGACGTCGAATTTCAATCAAACCCTGTATACGAGCGTCAGCCTGGACGTCGTCCCATCTTATTTCGTGAAATCGGACTTGGGGACGATCGAAGCGAATCCGGGGCAAGCAGTACAATTCGATCTTGCCAATTACTTTGCGAACAAGTCGGGGCAGCATAGCGATGCGAATCTGAGCGCGTCGTACAATCCTTCGAGCGCGAGCACGTTTCTGACATTCGATACGAACACGACACAACTGACGGGTCGAATACCCACGAACTCCGATACACCCGAGGTATTGGTCATGTTTGTCGCGTATTCGCACATCACACACTCGACCTCGCACGCGATGCTCATCGTCGAATCGCCCGAACTGGAGCGGGTCAAGGGGGGTGGGGCGGGTGGTACAGGTCCGCCGTCGAAAGCCGGGACCACGTTGATCGTGTCGCTCGTGTTTGGTATTATCGGGGGTGTATTCTTCCTTGGGTTTGCGCTGGCATTATTCAGGCGATGTGCACGTGTCAAGGACTCTGCGGTGCTCGGTGAGGAAGGTATGCGTGCATGGTCAGACGAGGAGAAACGGTGGTATGGAATCGGGAACGACGTGCACCAACAAAACTTTGAGCGCGGATATGGGTGGGGCCATCAAGCAGATACAAGTGCCATTTCGGAAAAGGGCAGTCTCGAGACACAGGCCAAGGAAGGGTCGTTTGATCCTGGATACTATCCGCCGAGTCGGTCGTATAATAACCTTGGGCTTGGACTGCGACGGGTCGCACCACATGGGCCGACGACACCATCGACGGTGCAAGCATCGTGTGCTGAAGGCGTTATGAAGAAGGCAGAGTTTTTTGGACGGATCAGGGATACGGCGCGAAATGTGAGCGATCGGTACAGACGTCGAAGTCCTCCGACGAGGCCAAATATCAGCCACCCGCTTCCGTTGGTCCGACGGGACGGGAAGATTGGAACGCCGATCGAGGGGCAATATGTGGAGATTGTCAAGTCACCGGCCCGTGCAGAGAGTGCGATGTCGACTCGGGATGACCATCTGACCGACAGGAGGGCGAGCACGGTGGTTAGTTTTACGACCTCGCCTTCGAACTCGACCGGGGAGAGATCGATACCGAGGAGGAGGGCTGATTTCGCGCCTCCGAATTCGCCCCAAGGACCGCGTGTACCGGCACCGGCCGCTGTGAGAGAAACGAACCGACGAAGGTGCGTTGTAGATGTTATTTCTGGATGCTTCATTTACATGTGGTAGCTTGGTGAGAGACAGTTTACAAAGCACGAGTGGTGTCTCGGCGGAGTCACACCCTGATTCTTTGCGGCCGGGCGAAGAGCGGCCGCGTCTAAAACAGTTTACTCATGCGTCGCGCGTGCCACCTCCTCGGTCGCCGTCGGGCAATGTTGCTGAGCCGGACGTGTCCTCGGGCACGCGGCGGATCGTGAGTCAGACGGCAGAGGTATACAAGGAGACACAAGCGGGGCGACACACGAGTATTGACGAACTGCGTATTGGGATGCACTATGTACGCACGCTCGGCGAGGGTTCGTCCAACGTGCGGTCCGTGTCCGACAAGTCGTTTTCGTCGCTCGAGTCGTCGCAGCAAGGGCATGGTGCGACGAGTGGCGGTGGCAAGATGGGTGGCAGTGCGCGATTTTTGGTGCGTGTCGGGGACAAGTTTCGGTTCAAGGTGCCGATGGGTGGTGGGCATGGGTATCGCAAGCTGGAGGTGCGGCTGATATCGGGGCGGGCGTTGCCGTCGTTTTTGCAGGCTGAGCTAAAAGGGTTCGGGGCCAAGGCTGAGGAGAAAAGGGCAGTCGAGTTTTATGGTGTGCCAGGCGAGGGCGATGTGGGTGAGTTGTATGTGGGGGTGTACGATGCGGAGGGCGAGGCGTGTCTGGCGCGTGTGGTGGTCGAGGTTGTTGCGAGGGGTAAAAAGACGCCACCGATGGCGAGTTGAGCGGGTCTCGACTGGTATGTTTCGTGTCGTGATCTGAAGTGTACGCTAGTCTCTTTCTTTTTTTTGCCTCCCTTGTCGTGCATGTAGAGATCGAATTTACGTTGGTCAAGGTGTTTTTTGAGGCAGACAGCAAGAGAGAGGGAAAAGAGTAAATTACATTGTCAACGTTGGAGATGGGGGAAGATAACAATGTTACAGTAACGTGCACGAGGTCCTCTTTCAATGACAGGACTGGACTTGATGTGAGAGGGGCGACGGAGAACAGGACTGACGGGGATGACTCACAATAATCTAAAACGAAAGAAGATCCCATGGCATAGCGTCGCTTCATGATCATGACTTCCAGATCAGAATGGCCAATGGGCCGATGTAGAAATAGATAAAGTGTTTGGTTTCTGGACGACACGTCGTTGAATCCCAACAATCAAAGCAAAGCAAGAAGAGATCGCCGAACCATGTGTCACGTAGCTCCCAAAGTTCTTGCCGACGACGACATGCCAGGTGGCCCCGTGTCGTTTATCGAACTCCTTCTTGATATACGCGGCAATGTCTTTTTCGATGCTGTATTTCTCTAGGGCGGTCGAGGCGACGTCGATGCTCTCCTGCTGCATCTCGTCTGCCATGTCGACGTTTTTGATGATGGCTTTTGGACCGGTGGTGGTACCACCGTTTTCGCGCGGGGAAGAACCGGTGTCGGTGGAGGATGTGGCGGGTGCGGCGTCGGTCATGATTGTGGGTTGGAGAAGAAAGGGCGATGGTCAGATGCGTTCGTTTTATATGTGTATATATACGCAAGCGGGGCAATGGGTTGGAAAAAAACGACCGAAATTTTGAGACGGAGACCAACAGACCACTCAACACGTGGTCGGCCGTGTTCCTACGCGCACACAAACTGGGGGTCACGCAGAAAGCAACATAAAAAAAAATAGCACGCGGGTTTCATGTGCAACGGGAACGTGTTCAACGAACGCGGATGCTGTTGTCGTTCATGGTGACTGCACCTGAGACGTGCATCAGAGCTTGGTGTGTTCTCCTTGCGGTATGGCACTGGTACTGTTCACACGGAGTTTCGAGCAGCGGACCGTTCGGCTCTTGGTCGGTTATATCCATTGATCCTATGAAGAAGGTTGATGTTGATTGCGCAGTTCAAAGCCAAGGCTCGCCGTCACGGACATATACAAGGTTACTCAAACTCGTCGCATGTTTGACCCTTGTTCTTCTGATACACCGTCTTTGGTCCGTTCGTTTTCCTCAAGAGACTCCCCTCGTTCTAGACGATATCTGTCCTCAAGTCGTACCTTTGACCGCTCCAGAATATAAAGAATTATTGAAGAGCCTCGACGAGGAGTTTGATTCGAGTGCGTTCAAGCTGAGGGCGTACGCATCGTTGACCGATGCTATTCGAATCCCGTGCGTAGCTTCTGTACATGTTTTTACGAGGTTGTGATGCTTATCATCGTACTCGTACTAGCACGGAAAGTTATGACGACCTTGGACTTCCGTCAGAGGATCCACGATGGAAAATCATGGGCGAGTTCCACGATTATCTCGAGTCACGTTTCCCCAAAGTGTAGTATCGATCACGGTCACCGCGGGCGCGTTTGATGGGGTCTCATTTGCAGCCACGCGAATCTCAAACGTACCAAGATCAATACATACGCGCTAGTGTATGAATGGAAAGGCACCGAAAATGTCAGACCATTGATGTTGGCCGCCCACATGGACGTTGTGCCGGTCAACCCGGATACGTTCGATGACTGGATCCACCCTCCGTATTCGGGATATTTCGACGGGGAATGGATCTGGGGTAGGGGAAGTTGTGATTGCAAGTCGCTCGTCATCGGAAGTTTGTGCGTTTTCTTTTGGCGATGTGGTATGGACTATTGTGCGACGCGTTGACTGTGTTCCAGAACAGCGATTGAAGTACTCTTGGAACGTGGATTTGTACCTTCCCGAACGGTTCTCTTGGCATTCGGTTTCGATGAGGAGAGCGGAGGCCCCCAGGCAAGTTCTGCTAGCTCTTTCTCCCCTTTTTTTTGTCAAGGCTATCACAGGGCGCGGGTGTGATCAACAAATACCTTTTGGAAACGTATGGTCCTAATTCTTTGGCAATGATCGTGGATGAAGGCAGTGCGTTTCTTTCAACAAGAGCCCGTGCACGCGCTGACACATGGATGAATCAGGGCGGCTCGAAAATCTGAATGGAGTCGTGTTCGCCTCCCCTGGCGTTACAGAAAAGGGATTCATGAATGTCCGTATCGACGTATCGACCCCCGGCGGGCACTCTAGCACTCCCCCAAAGCATACTGTAAGGAATGTTTCTGGTTTGATATCTACTCATGAACATGAATCAAAAGGGAATTGGTATACTTGCCGATCTGATCAAGGAGCTCGAAGCTCATCCACACCGACCCGTGTTGATTCGCGGAGGGGCATACTATCAAACATTGGAATGCCGTGCAAGACACGATCCGGTCTTCCCAAATGCATTAAGTAGACTATTGAAAGAGTCGCAGACTAGCGATGACAAGTTACGGGAACTCGGGGACCGCCTAATTGACTTTGATCGTGATTATTATGCCTTGGCGGGAACAACACAGGCGGTTGGTACGTTCTCATTCGTTACACTTTACTTTTTTTTATTCCCTGCCCTTAAATCCTCGTTGGCAGATATCGTCCGTGGCGGTGTGAAAGTGAATGCGCTTCCAGAGGCTGCATGGGCGGCTGTGAACCACCGTATCGCTGAACAAGATTCGCTTGCGTGGCTGACGGCTCGTCTTACCAATATCGCGCTTCTGGTTGCTGTGAGACATAACATGACTCTGGAAGCATTTAGAGAGGATGTGGGACCAGCGGGTCCTTCATGGGGAACGATTCGCCTTTC